>PVHX01004049.1:0-78507 GCA_004024805.1 Geosciurus inauris
TGGATTCTACTGTTTCTTTTCTGATGAAAAGTTAGTTATCATGTTTGTCATTGTTCCATTCATGGAATGTTTCCCTTCCCTGAACATTTTTAAATTTTATTTTGATCTTAGACATTTAGCAGTTTGACTATGATGTGCCTATGTTGTGATTTTCTTTGTATTAAATCTACTTGATGTTCGGAGCTTTTTGAATCGGTAAATCTATGACATACAAACTAACTGCAAAAGTACTGAAAAACCATGAGATCCACAATCCAACAAGAAATCTTTGGGGATGTTTTATTCTTTTTTTTTTTAATATATTTTTTAGTTGTAGATGGATACAAGACCTTTACCTTATCTATTTTTATGTGGTGCTAAGGATCAAACCCAGTGCCTCACACATGCCAGGCAAGCGCTCCACCACTGAGCCACAACCCCAGCCCGGGATGTTTTTCTTAATAGAAAGAATGTTTGGAAAATTTCAAAAGGGAAAAAATACAGAAAATATAAAATTTTCATGCCTGCACAGTGGCACAAGCCTGTAATCCCAGCACTTTGGGAGGCTGAGACAGGAGAATCACGAGTTCAAAACCTCGACAACAGCGAGGCGCTAAGCAACTCAGTGAGACCCTGTCTCTACATAAAACACAAAATAGGGCTGGGGATGTGGCTCAGTGGTCGAGTGCCCCTGAGCTCAATCTCCAGTACCAAAAAAAAAAAATTTTCATGTCAAAATTTTAGAACAAATGCATAAAGAGATGTCAGCCTATAAATTCTTTCTAGAAAGAGAAGTGTGATCATTAGTAGTCACAATGTATTCATTATGAATAAATCATGCCAAAACATTTTTTGATAGATACCTTGATTAGCATATCAAGAATATAATATGGAGGCTGAGACAAGAGAATCCCGAGTTCAAAGCCAGCCTCAGCAACGGCAAGGCTCTAAGCAACTCAGTGAGACCCTGTCTCTACATAAAAACACAAAATAGGGCTGGGGATGTGGCTCAGTGGTCGAGTGCCCAAGTTCAATCCCCAGTACCAAAAAAAAAAAAAGAATATAACATGTATTTTCTAACTCTAGGCTTCAGCAAAGCAATAGGGGAAAATATATTTCTCATGCTTCTCAGTGTCACATCACAATACATGTGAAGTCATCCAAATATCTGAACAACTGAGTGACAGGTATACCCTCAGTACAGACTATTTTAAAGCAATAAGAATTAAAAGACACTTACATTAAGTATAGTCACTAACACCACCAAAACTCAGTTATATAACCCTCTCCCTTACCTGACCACAACGCCAACTATAAGAGTTCTTTCTGAGCCAATGCTTGTTGGGAAGGTTCAGACAGAACACCCAATCTGGGATTACTAGAGTAAGGTAGAAGGCAACTAAGACTCACACTCCAGTTTCATGCTTTCTCCATGGGTAACAAATACCAACTGTAAGATGTCCCCTGGACAGCAGGGAACTCCCTACAGCTATCTTCATGAAGGTTTCCTAAAAACCCAGTAGAAATGCATAAGGAACGGAGTCCTAGGGCCAGCTATGTATGTCACCAATGACCTTTCTTGAAAGACTCTATATTCGTTATTAGCTCAGGGTACCTTCAGGATCCAATCCCTGGAAATTCCTAGTCACTGCTATACACAAATACATACACATACTATACACAAATACATACACATACTATCTATAAAAATTTTGAAAAGAAATAGAAGTCCTTCTAGTAGACATGCCAGGAGAGAAGGTGGTTATTTCTGGCACATTAATATTTTTATCTTGGCAAATTAAATTATTCTTAGATTATGGGTAGTATCTATGATCTAATCAAAATATTTGATTTTAAATAAAAATGTATTTCATTTTAACATAATCTACATTTCAATTTTATATTCACCACACATGTGTCACTAGGTGGATTAATAACTTATGCAGTATTTCCATTGCTAAAATGAATTATATTTAAATATAATTACCACATGCTGTTGTATTTGGAAAAGAGAAAAAAAAGAATAATGTCATTGTTATCAATACACACAGAAATGACACATTCTCTAATTGTCCTTTTTCTTTGTGCTTAATATTATCTTTTATAAGCCAAGCACAGTGGCACACGCCTGTAATCCAAGCACTTTGGGAGGCTGAGACAGGAGAATCGCGAGTTCAAAACTAGGCTCAGCAACGCCGAGGCACTACGCAACTCAGTGAGACCCTGTCTCTACATAAAAATACAAAATAGGACTGGGATGTGGCTCAGTGGTGAGTACCCCTGAGTTCAATCCCCAGTACCAAAAATATATATATATATTATATTTTATATATATATTTTTATATATGTATAAAATATATAATATATATATTATATATAAATAATATATATTATTTATTTATAATATATATATTATCTTTTATATATATATTTTTTTTAGTTGTTGATGAACCTTTATTTTCTTTATTTATATGTGGTGCTGAGAATCAAACCCACTTCCTCACATACACTAGGCAAGTGTTTTACCAGTGAGCCACAACCCCAGCCCCTTAATATTATCTTTTATACCTTTTCAGGTTTCTTCATTTGTTAAAATCTTGTGTTAAAGAAAAATGTTAGCACCTCTTTACCAAGATAACATTCATCTTCAAGTACTCATATTTACTACTTGAAGTTAATTCCCTACAAATTGTCACTGTCTTTTTTTAAATTAGAACATTATAGTTATACACAGTAGCTGGGTTCATCCAAACAAAATCATACATGCACAGAATTCAGTTTAAGTTCAAGAGGCCCTGCTTTTCCCTGCTATCCTTCCTCCACACCTCTGCATTCTCCTTCCTCAACTTTAGAGATGATCATCCTGCCCCAGCCTCCCAAGTCACTGCAATCACAGGCATGCACCACCATGCCCAGCAATTTATTTCTCATTGGTTGTTTTTACTTATACATAAAGATTCTCTGTGGTATATTTATAAATCATGCACATGATTTTTTTAAAGAATTCATTCTGACCGGGCACAAGGCAGAACACCTGTAATCCTAGCAAATGGAGTGGTTGAGGCAGGAGGATTACAATTTCAAGATCAACCTCAGCAATGTAGTGAGGCCCCAAGGACTTAGCGAGACCCTATCTCAAAATAAAACTAAAAATAGGGCTGAGGATATGGCTCAGTGGTTAAGCAACCCTGGGTTCAATCTTGGTACCAAAAAAAAGAATTCATAATGCATTTCCTTCCCTTTTTCATCCCTCTATTCTGCCTCTCAATCTCCTTCTACAAAACTTCCCTGTATCTTTATGATACAGTTTCCCTGTATCTTTATGATATCCCTCTTTATTTCCTTTATTTTATTCTCGCTTCCACATTTGGAAGAAAACATTCAACCTTCAAGCTTCTGGGTCTGGCTTATTTCACTTAACATGATGTTCTCCATTTCCATCCATTTACCTTCAAATGCCATAATTTCACTCTTCTTTTTGGCTAAGCAGAACTCCATTTTGTGTGTGTGTGTGTGTGTGTGTGTGTGTGTGTGTGTGTGTGTGTGTATGCGTGTCTGTGTGTGGCATAGTTTCTAAACCCATTCATGTATTGACAGACATTTGGGTTGACTCCATTATTTGGCTACTGTGAATTATGCTGCTATAAACACTGAGGTGGCTATAGCCCTAACATATGCTTCTTTTAGTACTTTTGGGATAATACCAAGGAGTGGGATTGCTGGGTCATATGGGTGGTTCCATTCCTAGTTTTCTGAAGAAATATCATATTGCTTTCCAGAGTGGTTGTACTAGTCTGCAGTCTCACCAACAATGTAAAAGTGTGCCTTTCCCCCACATCCTCCCAGAATTTATTATTGTTTATAACCTTGATAATTGCCATTCTGATTGGAGTGAAGTAAAATCTTAGTATAGTTTTGATTTGCATTTCCTTAATTGCTATATATTAAACATTTTTTCATATGTTTGTTAGTCATCTAGGCTGCTTCTGAGAAGTATCTGTACAATTCTTTTGCCCATTTGATTGAGTTACTGGACTTTGTGGCATTCAGTTTTTTGAGTTCTTTTTTTAAAAATATTTTATTAGTTGTTGATGGATATTTATTTATTTATTTATTTATTTATATGTGGTCCTGAGATTTGAACCCAGTGCCTCACACATGCTAGGCAAGCGCTCTACCACTGAGGCACAATACCAGCCCTAGAATTCTTTATATATTCTAGATATTAATCCCCTGTCAAAGGAATAGCTGGCAAAAATTTTCTCCCGTACTCTAGGCTGTCTCTTCACAATCTTAATCCTTTCCTTTGCTGTGCAGAAGCTTTTTAATTTGATGGCATCCTACTTATTGATTCTTGGTTTTAATTCTTGTACTCTGGGGATCTTATTGAGGAAGTCAGTGCCAGCACCAATATGATGAAGCATTGACCCTATGTTTTCTTCTAGCAGTTGCAAGGTTTCTGGTCCAATTCCTGAGTTTCTGATCCATTTTGATTTGACTTTTGTGCAGGGTCAGACAAATGGGTCTAGTTTCATTTTGCTATATGTAGCTATCCAGTATTACCAGCACCATTTGTTAAAGAGGCCATCTTTTCTCCAAAATGTATTTTTGGCACCCTTGTCAAATATCAGATGGCTGTAAGTATGTGGGTTTGTCTCTGTGTCCTCTATTCTGTACTAATGGTCTTCATGTCTATTTTAATGCCAATACTACGCTGTTTTTGTATAGCTCTATAGTATAATTACAGATCAGGTACTGTGATGCCCTGTGCATTTCTTTTCTTCTCAGTATTGCTTTGGCTGTTCTGACTCTCTTGTTCTTCCAAATGGATTTACAGATTGTTTTTTATAATTCTGTGAAGAATGTCATTGGTTTTTTTAAAAAATATTTTTAGTTATAGATGGATACAATACTTTTATTTATTTTTATGTGGTGCTGAGGATCGAACCCAGGGCTTCACACATGCTAGGCAAGCACTCTACCATTGAGCCCCAGACCCAGCCCCAAGTCATTGGTATTTTGATAGGGACTGTATTGATCTGTATATTGCTTTTGGTACTATGACCATTTTGACTATATTAATTCTGCCAATCCAAGAACATGGGAGGTCTTTCCATCTTCTAAGGTCTTCTTCAATTTCATTCTTCAGTGTCCTGTAATTTTCATTTTAGAACTCTTTTACTTCCTTGGTTAGATTAATTCTCAAATTTCTGTGGATTTTTTTGTTGTTGTTTTGTTTTTCTGTGGTTATTGTAAATGGAATGGTTTTCCAGATTTCTTCCTCAGCTGAATCATTGTTGGAATATAACAAAACTACTGATTTGTGGGTGTTGATCTTGTATCCTGCTACTTTGCTGAACTCATTTAAAAGCTCCAGAAGTCTTCTGGTGGAGTTTTCAGGTCTTCTAGATACAGCATCATGTCATCCACAGAGACAGTTTGACTTCTTCTTTTCCTATTTGTTTCCCTTTAATTTCCTCCTCTTGCCTGATTGCTAACCAGTGTTTTGAGAACTATACTGAATAGGAGTGGTACAAGTAGACAACCTTGTCTTATTCGTGATTTTAGAGGAAATGCTTTTAATTTTTCTCCATTCATTATATTGGTTTTAGTTTTGGCATAAATAGCCTTTATGATGTTGAGGTAAGCTCCTTCCATCTCTAGTTTCTCCAGTATTTTTTAAATGAATGGGTGCTGGATTTTATCAAAGGCCTTTTCTGCATCTATTGAGATGATCAATTATTCTTGTCCTTAATTCTGTTCAAGTGATGAATTACATTTCTTGATTTGTGTATGCTGAACCAACCCTGCATCCCTGGGATGAAACCTACTTGATATGGTATATTATCTTCTTGATGTGTTTTTGAATGTGGTTTAATATTTTTATTAAAGATTTTTGTATCTATGTTTATCAGGTCTGTAGTGTTCTTTCCTTGATGTGTCTTCGTCTTTGGTATCAGGGTTATACTGGCTTCATAGAACGCACTTAGGAGTGTTCTCTCCCCATGGAATAATTTGAGAAAGACTGGTGTTAGTTCTTCTTTAAAGGTCTGATAGAACTCAGCTTAGAATCCATCTGGCCCTGGGCTTTTCTTTGTTAAAAGATTTTTAATTAGTGTTTAAATTTCATTACTTAATATTGGTCCCTTTAATTTTTCTATATTTTCCCAGTTTGATTCAGATAGTCATATGTGTCTAGAAATTTGTCAATGTTTTCTAGATATTTCATTTATTGGAGTATAAATTTTCAAAATAGTTTCTAATGATCCTCTGGGTTTCATAAGTATCTGTGGTGATGTTTCCTTTTTCATCTCTAAATTTGTTGATTGCACCTTCTCCTTTTTTTATTTTTTATTTTTTTTAGTTATAGACGGACACAACACTTTTAATTATTTATTTCTATGTGGTGCTGAGGATCAAATCCAGTGCCTCACACGTGCTAGGCAAGCATTCTACCGCTGAGCTACAACTCCAGCCCTGTCTCTTTTTCTTTTGGTTACTTTAGCAAGGGTTTATCAGTCTTATTTATTGCATTCACTGCATTAATCCTGTGTGGTTTTTTATTCTCAATTTCATTAATTTTGGCTCTGATCTTAATTATTTTCTGTCTTCTATTGATTTTGGAATTAGTTCTTTTTTTAAAGCCTTGAAGTGAAGCATACTTTTACTATTTGGGACCTAATTTTTCACAATAGGCATTCAGTGCTACCCCTTAGAACTACTTTCACACTGTCCCAGAGATTTTGATATGCTGTATCTCTATTCTCATTTGTTTCTAAGAATTTCTTGATTTCTACTCTCATTTCTTCTTAAATCCATTCTTCGTTTAAAACAGCACTGTTCAGTCTCCATGTGTTGATATGATTTCTCTTATTTTTCTTGCTGTTGATTTCTGGTTTCATTCCATTAAGCTCTGATAGGATGCATGAGATTATATCAATTATTCTAGAACTCCAGATAAGGCTTTGTACAAGTATAATTTATCAAGAAAATTACCATAAATTTTCCAGTGTTATGGTTTGGATGTGAGGTCTCCACCAAAGCTCATGTGTGAGACAATGCAAGAAGGTTTAGAGGAAAAATGATTAGGTTATAAGAGCCTTAATCCAATCAGTGAATTAATCCCCATATGGGATTAACTGGGCATTAACCGAAGGCAGGTAGGGTGTGGTTGGAAGAGGTGGGTCATTGAGGGCATGCCTTTGGGGCATATATTTTGTATCTAGCAAATGGAGTCTCTCTCTGCTGCCTGATCATCATGTAAGCCACTTCCCTCTACCACACTCTTCCACCATGATATTCTGCCTCACTTCGAGCCCAAAGAAATGGAGCCTGCTGTCTATGGATTGAGCATGACCTCCAAATAAACTTTTCCTCCTCTAAAAGTGCTCATCAGGTCTTTTAGTCATAGCAGCAAAAAAGCTGACTAAAACACCAGGGAAGCTGGGAACATACTTAGTGATAGAGCATATGCTCAGCATGCACAAAGTCCTGGGTTCAATCCCTATCACTCTGTCACACACCTAAAAAAAGGAAAGAGAAAGAAAAAATTTTCCTGTGACACCAAATATAGACAAAAATTTACTAGCTATTTTGGTGACATGCTATGATTACAGAGCAACAATAATCATAGTAATATTACTAAGTAATATTACTATTACTTCATTGTAATAGTCTCATTACTACCATAATCCAATCACGCATTAGTACATGAAGATATTATACTAATGTTTACCATCTGCCCAAAGTCATTTTTGTTTTGGCAACATATCTTTTTTTATCTTTTATTTTGGATAATTTAAGTACACATAAGAGTACGGATAATACTAAAGGCAACAGCCACAAACACAATACCCTCTAAAACAGTTACTAGGTTACAGCCAACCATTTCACTTCCTGCCACCCCTATCCTAACCCCTTCACAAATCATTTTGAAATAAATGCTGTATATTGTACCATTTCATCCATAAATATTTCAGTACATGCCTCTAGGAGCCAATGACACTGTTTTTAAAAGTCCAGTACATAATCACACTTAAAAAACATAATTATTTAATATCATCAAATATCCAACCAAGTAGAAAGAGACAGACATTATTACCCTATATACACGTATGATTACACTAGTAGAATGACTATGAACCATGTGCAACCAGAGGAATGAGAAGTTATGCTCCATTTGTATACTATATCAAAATGCATTCTACTGTAAAATAAATTAATTAAATAAATTTTAAAAAAATATCCAACATGTCAGCATTGGCAGACTATTTCTCACTATATTATTTGAAAGTAATCAGTAAACACTGTTTTCCTCTTCTAATATACTATGCATCAACTTGAGACCTGCTTGATTCAGCTGGGGTCAATTCTATTACTTTTATCACAATGCAAGCTACTTCTGGATCAAGTTCCACTACTGAGCCATACAGAAAATACCCCAAACTAACAGATCTTCCAGAATGACAAGGCAAAATTAGTCAACATTAATATAGACTGATAACAAGACAAAAATTTACAGACAATAATAAGTGTAAAAGGTAAAGAATATGAATAATATCTTGCTGAAGTACTAAGTAATCTCAATAACTACCAATGCTTCATTATAAGCAGTCAACAAACCCGTTTTCTTCTTTTTTTGATTACTCTACTGGCCTCACTCAGTCCAAAAACACCAAGAATAAGTAGTTTTACTATTCTTTCTATACTCCAAAAAGCTACAACAGGATGAAGAAATTTAAAAAATATCTGTATGCAGTTTTGATTTGTTTTTTAAAAGGCATAATACTTTTTTAATTTTCCCACTATTGTAGTCAATATAAACAGAAAAAGGGAAATATATTCCCCATTAGAAGAAAAGATGAGGGGCTGAGGTTGTGGCTCAGTGGCAGAGCGCCTGCCTCGCATGTGTGAGGCACTGGGTTCGATCCTCAGCACCACATAAAAATAAGTACAACAAAAATAAAGTCACTGTGTCCACGTATAACTAAAAAGTATTTTAAAAAAAAGAAGAGAAGATGAAACAAACCACATACTTATCTCCTCAAAATTTCATTTTCTATTTAAAATTCATGCAAATTTTATACATGATAATCATTGTTATTTAGGTTTTAAGAAAATAGTGGGTTTTTTCAATTATTCTAATAAATCAATGCTTCAGGAAGATATGTACATTTATTCTACAACTTTGTTGGTCTATGAGACAGGGTTTTCCTATATTGTCCAGGCTGGTGTCAAACTTCTGGGCTCAAGTGATCCTCTTGCTTCAGCCTTCCAAATAGCTAGGACTATAGTATATACCCCTCACCTGGCATATTCTGTAGCTTTGAGTATTACCCAAGCATACACATTTGAAAAAGCTGGATATATAAGACTGTAGGCTTGACTTTAGAGTCAAACATACCTGAGTTCCAATCCAAGCCTTGTAACTCACTACCTGTCATTAAGTAATTGATCTCTTTATCTCTCCATTTTCTCACTTTTAAATGGAAATAATAACAATGACTATCACAGACTAGATGGGCATACCAATTAGATGTAATAATACACATAAAAAAACTTACCAAAGAGCCCAGCAGAAACTGCTAGCAAATGTTAGTAATAATTATTATAATTACTATCTTTTAAATCAATCTGTAAAATAAGAGATTGTGTACCTTGCAAGGTAGGGTGGTAAGAAGAGTGAAGGACCTAAGATTCCATCCTTCTTACTTGCAAACTAATAATTTATCCTGTTATAATTTCATGGATGCTAGAGGAAGATACAAGACTCTTGGGTCAAGGACAAAGTGCTTTATTACTCACAGCAATAACAACCACAGTATCGGCATTTTTTTTTTACACACATTCCTGAACTTCATTTCCTTCGGGGTGACACAAAGTGGACCAAATGACATCTGTACATCCAGTGGATTGCATTAGAGGACACCTGTGCTTATGGAATGTGAATCATTTATAATGGAAAAAATTATGATTGCCATTTCTTTAGAGGCAAAAACTATCTTTATCTGCCAGACTATAAGCTATCTCCCCTTTGGTCTGGAAGGCAAAACTATCAAGGCTGGTTGAGACACAATATCCTTGCAAAGATAGTCTAGAACAACCAGTGCCCCTATTCATAAGATGTACAGAAATGTAGAAGACACAAAGAGGATTGCATCCCAACATTATCCTCTCATTTCTAGACATCCTGAAGGTTGATGATTTTTTTTTAATGAGTATGCCACTCTATCAGCAACTGATTAATCCAGCTGATAAAAGCTTGAATTTAAATCTGTTCAATTGTCTCACACATAATTAATTAAGGCTTCTATCAACAAGACTCTGAACAGCAGGATCAGCAAGATAAGGTCAATCTTCAAAATTGATTTTAACCACAGTCCTCAAGATCACATACCCAAATAAGTGCTACAAGCCATCAGCGTCTACCTCAGTGTTATGATTTGAATATGAGGTGTTGTCCAAAAGGTCCTATGTCAATGCAGAAATGTTTGGAGGTGAAATGTCTGGATGGTGGGAGCAGTAATCTAATCAATCCATCCTAGTCTGAATGGACTCACAAGGTGGTAGCTGTAAGGCAGGTGGGGCATGGACCGAGAAGGTGGCTCACTAGGGGGCAAGCCCTAGAAGGATGTACCTTCCTTGTGGCCCCCTCCCCCTCTCTTCTTCCTGGCTGCTAAAAGTGAAGCAGCACTTCTCCACTATGCCTTTCCCCCATGATGTTTTGCCTCACTTTCAGCCCACCATGGACTGAACCTCTCACATCATGAGCCTAAAATAAAATTTTTCTTAAATTGTTCTTGTCCAGTATTTTGGTCACAGAGACAAAAAGCTGACCAACACACTCAGAAAGCCAGGTGGCTTTCTCTGTAAGTTTCTATATTAACTTTTCCATTTTTCCCAATGCATTAAAACAAGAACAATAGAATGGATTAGCAATTATGCAGATTGCCTTAGCCCACCAAGAAAAATCAAGGGCAATTTTATCCTTAAACAATTCTGGTCAATGAGTTAAGACTGACCTTAATGCCTCCCAGGGCCACAGTGCTGTCAGTGATTGCTTAAGCTAAAAAGTCAGAAAAAAAAAATTTGTACTGCCTAATCTAATTGAATGACTCCCCTCATAGAGTGTTCACAGAGTGTACATAAGTAACAAATCAGTTATCACTCCAGGAAGCTTCCCCAAGTAACCAAAAATAAACTCATTTTGGAAAGATCTCAAAAGTCATCCAAAGGCTACAAAATCTACTTATATTTCCTTAAAATTCAAAGGTTCAAGAGTCTATGGTTTTAGGAGGCAGGCAAGTCAAGGCTTGGTTTACAAGAAAGAAGTACAGTCCCAAAGGCACAGACACTGCTTCTGCTCCAAAGGATTGTAAAGCTAAAAGACAGCACTCCCGGGGCTGGAACTGTGGCGCAGTGGTAGCGTGCATGCCTAGCACGCATGGGGCACTGGGTTCGATCCTCGGCACCACATAAAAAAACAAAGATATTCTGTCCACCTACAACTAAAAAAATAAATAAATGTTTAAAAAAAAAGAAAAGACAGCACTCCCTGTTCCACACACAACCTAACCCCACTCAAACTCAGCAATAATTTAACAAAGAGAATAGGGGAAATAAAACCCCCAGCAACCAGGCCCCAAGTAGGAACTGCTAGGGAAGGGCCTCGGGTACCACTCATGGACATTTGCTCCTACAGCAACACCAGAGAGGATATCAGAAAGTCTGTGGACACCACACCTACAAGGGACCTCATTCTAGATCCCATTCCTTTCGAACATACAGAGTTGTCAAGTCCAGAAGAGCAATCACAAAGGGTGCACCCCGTATACTCTGCTGTATACAATTCAAATGCTTGACCTACTAGACATATCCCACTCTTGTGAGACCTTGTGTGAGTCAGTTTTTCATCATTGTAACCAAAAAACCTGACAAGAACAACTTGGAGGAGGAAGTTTATTTTGAGTTCATGGTTTTGGAGGTTCAGTCCATATTGTGTCAATTCCATTGCTCATAGCCAAGGTGAGAAAGAAAAGCATGGTGGAAGAGAAAAATTGCTCAATTCATGGCAGCCAGAAAGAAGGGGGGGGAGGGAGGAGCCAGGGACAAGATATAGTCCAGACCACGCCTCCACTGACCTTTCTCCAGCTACACCTCATTTGCCCATAGTTACCACCCAGTAGTCCATTCAAATTATTAACCCATCAAATGCATTAATCCACTGATGAGATTAAAACTCTCATCATCTAACTGTTTCACCTAAGCATTCCTGAACCACCTAACACATGAGTTTTTCTGGAGACATTAAACATCCAAACCATAACAGACCTACAGAGAAAATGGGATCCTCAAGCTCCAACATAATACACATTGTATCAATAATCAATAATCATCACACACAAAAAAAAAACTAGCAGGGAAACTATACTACCAACCTCACTTGGAAACATATTCAACAATTTACAACAACCTGATATCCCAGCACAGAGACAAGAGAAGGTATATCCTAAAAAGGCCCTCACATAAAAGTAGGAGAGAACTCCATTCCAATGGATATATAAATCTCAATGCAGGAATACAAGAAATATCAAAAACCAAGGTAACATGACACTTGCTAAGGTTCATAATTCACCAGCAACCGACTCCAAAGATACTGAGGTGGATGGAATATCAGATAAAGAATTCAGAAGAATTATTATTAAAAAGTTCAGTGAATTCCAAGAGAACAGAGAAAAACAATAGAATAAATTAAGGAAGTCAGTACTGAATAAGAATGAGAAATTCACTGAAAAAGAACCAAACAAACCTTGGAAATGAAAGGCATAATAAATCAAATAAAAAATTAAGTTGCAAGTTTCTCCAATACAATATACCCAGTAGGAGACAGAATCCCAGAGCTAGAAAACAAAGTCACCAGCCTGGAATATTCAGACAATATTTTTAAAAAGAAAGTAAATAATCATAACCAAAATATACAAGAACTCTGGAACAACATTAAAAAACCAAATTAAAGAATTATTAAAACTGAAGAGGGAGTCAAGACGCAGGTTAATGGCATGGGTAAATAAGGAGGTGAAAGAATTCTATGATGGAAATTATAGAACACTGAAGAAAGAAATTGAAGAAGGTTTTACAAGATGAAAAGACTTTCCATGTTCTTAAGCAGAATTAATATTGTTTAAACGGCCATATTACTAAAAGCAATCTACATATTCAATGTAATTCCCATCAAAATACCAATGAATACCAATGATAGCCCTCATAGAACTAGAAAAAACAGTCCTAAAATTAAAAACAGTCCTAAAATTCATATGGAAGAGTAAAAGACCCACCTGTTTTTGTTTTTGTGTACTGTAGATTTAACCCAGGGATGCTTAAACACTTAGATACATCCCCAGCCCCTACCCTTTTTTTTGAGACAGGGTCTCACTAAGTTACTTAGGGCTTCACTAAGTTGCTACGGCTGGCTTTGAACTTGTGATCCTCCTACCTGAGTCTTCCGAGTCATTGGGATTACAGGCACGCACCACCATGCCTGGCTAGCCAAAAAAGTTCTAAGCAAAAAGAACAATGCTGGAAGAATCATAATACTTGATTTAAAATTATACTACAGAGCCATAATAACAAAAACAGCCTGGTAACTGGCATAAATACATACACACAAGCCAATGCAATAGAATAAAAGAGATAAATCCACACAGATATGTATAGTCATCTAATTCTTGACAAAGGTACCAAAAACATATATTGGAGAAAAGATAGTCTTTTTTAAATGGTGCTCATAAATATGGATATCCATACACAGAAGAATGAACTTATACCCCTACCTCTCACCCTGCATAAGTCAACTTGAAATGGATCCTAGACCTAGAAATTAGACTACTAACTTTGCAACTGCTAAAAGAAAACATAGGGTCAACACTCCAATATGTAGACATAGGCAACAACTTCTTCAACAGAACTTCTAAAGCTCTGTAAATAATACCAAGAATTAATAAATGGGATAGTGTAAAATTAAAAAGCTTCTGTGCAGCAAAGAAAACAAGAGAATGAAGAGAAGCCCTACAGAATGGGAGAAAATCTTTGCCAGCTCCTCTTCCAGCAGAGGACTAATATCCAGTATACATAAAGGACTCACTCACAAGGGGGTAAAAAGTGATGATCTAATCAACAAGTGAACTGGACAGGCACTTCTCAAAAGAGTACAAATGGTCAACAAAAATATGAAAAAATGTTCAATGTTTCAGCAATCAGAGAAATGCAAGTCAAAAATCACACTAAGATTTCATCTCACTAGTTAGAATGGCAATCATCAAGCATAGAAATAATACTAAATGATGACAAAGATGTGGAGAAAAAAACACTTACACAGTGTTGGTAGGACTTCAAATTAGTGCAACCACTACAGCAATCAGTACGAAGGTTCCTCAAAGTACCAAGAATAAAACCACCATACTACCCAGGTATATCATTCCTCAGTATTTATCCTCAAGAATTAAGTCAGCATACTATAGCAATACATGCATACTCATGTTTATAGAAGCACAATTCACAATAGCAAAGTTACAGAACTAGCCTAGGTGTCCATCAACAGATGAAGAGATAAATAAAAAGTGGTAGTATGTACAACAGAGTTATATTCTGCCATAAAGAAGAATGAAGTTGTCATTTACAAGAAAATGGATGGAATTAAGACCATTTATGTTAAGTGAAATAAGTCAGACTCAGAAAGTCAAAGGTTATATGTTTTCTCTCATGTGGAAGCTAGACAGAAAAAAGGGGGAAGAGGAAAGAGGGGGATTTCATAAAATTAGAAGGGAGACCAGCTGAGTAGAAAAGGAGACCAGGGGAGAGAGGAGGGGAGAGAAGAAGGAAGTTCTTGGGAATGAAACTGAACAAATTATGTTAGGTACATATACCAATGTCATAATATACTCCACTATTATGTATAATTATAATGCACCAATTAAAAAATTAAAGAAAAAAAGAAAGGGTTGTTGGATCTTTATAGGTAAGATCTTAGGGCTCCCAGTATAATTCAAATAACTGGGCTTAATACTTGTTTTGGGAAGGAATGAATAAGGACAGTCAGTCCAGCCTGTATCACTTGTCCAGGTCAAAATTCAGGTGGCCATCACCTGCCCCACAAATTCTCTGAGTGAAGGCTATGAGGCAGGAGTGAGAAAGACATTGGAGTGTTTTGACACTTTTTTTTTCCATGGAAAACACAGAGTTAGGGCCAACCCCTGCTATTTCTAACAGATTTGTATCTGAAGATAAGGGGAACAGCAAATCCTAACCACAGCCACCTAACAAAGGGTACCAGATTCAGTAGTCAGTTCAATTTAACGTGCTTGCAGCAATTTAGAAGAGCTGCATCAGGGTATTTTCCCTTTTTCCTTCATAAAGAATTCTTTAAGAATGGTTGTGAAAGACAAAGAACATTAATGTCTTTCCCTCCCCTGAACCATTAGAGGTCTAAGGTATTTCCTCTTCCAGTATCAGGATTATTGCTCTGTTCACTGCCACAAATGTCACTACATGGCCAGGCGTGGTGTCACACTCCTGTAATCCCAGCGGCTAGAGAGGTTGAGACAGGAGGATCACAAATTCAGCCTCAGCAAAAGCCAGGAGCTAAACAACTCAGTGAGACCCTATCTCTAAATAAAATACAAAAAATGGGGCTAGAGATGTGGCTCAGCAGTTGAGTGCCCCTGAGTTCAAACCCCAGTACCCAAAGAGAAAAAGTCATTATATCCCATCCCAGTAGCCATTAACTTCATCTTTTTTCCCAATCATTTCATACTCACACCTATACCTTTCATCTAGAAATGTCAAGTACAAGTTCAATGAAATTTTTATGAAACATATAGAAACCTATTACGGCCTCCACTGGCCTACATAGGCCACCAATGGACACAGCAATCAATATACTCAACCACAGTCATTATTCTGATGATCTAGAACTGTATCAATCCAACAAGAGACTCCAGGTAGCTGAATAAGAATTAGGTTTGAATTCTGAAAGCCACCTTTTGGTCTTGCCACCACATAGTTGCCTGTGTAACAACCAACCTGATTTTGGGTTGATACTAGAGAAAAAACAGAAACAACATTCCCAGAAATGGTCAATGTGGAATCTCAATTTTTCAAAATAGGGCTATAAACTTCCCACCTCTTCTGTCCTGACCATTACCCAGGAAGTGATCAAGCTTAGATAATCCCTTTCTGGGAAGAACTGTATTCAGTGACCAAACTGACTTACCGAGGTATGTGAACTGGGAGACAAAGGATGTCAAATTCGATTTTTTAAGAATCTGTCCCAACGTTCAATGTTCATCCACATATCACATGTCTGTGAGTGGCAGGGAAAACAAACAGTCCATAAAATATCATCCACCACTGAGTGGTTTTTGAGATAAAAAGTACATCACTGTCAAACTGAAAATGGTCCAGAAAGTCAAAAGCATAATACAGGTTAGTTTCTAGGGCCACAATAGTATAGCCAGAACCAGTGGATTAGACTGCAACAGCAACATCACAACAAGAAAAAGTGCCAATATCAATGAGGTGCCACTGATAGCTCTGAGAGAAAGGTCAAAGATCTAATATTCAATCTCCTAGCAGCAGGCAGTGGTCATGCCCCACGCAATTGGTTTCTCTTATCACAAGAAAAATGGGTAAACTTTTGGCAGGAGTCACAACTCTGACATGTAGTGGTACCCTTTGTGTCAGAAACATAGTCCTTTACTTTGTGCTCAGTTTATGATGGTTGACGTGCCATCAAATCTGATACAATGATGAACACAGGCAATAATGGTGGGTATGGACAGCAGAGCCTCAATCAGAAGCTTGATTCTAGTAAGATTCATCAGAAAACAGGTCCTTTCTATGGACACCTACATGAGTGATACAGATGGTTTGATCAGTATCTAAAATTTGTTTGTATAATTCATGGGTTTCAAGAAAACTGTCTTTAATCTACTAGGCTAGAGTTTTCCAAGTGGCAGATCAAAGAGCTATGCCACTGGCAACAGGCAAAGGTCAGTAAAAACAAGTTCATCAAGGAGAGTACTGGCGAAAGCTGTAAGAATAGCCTTGAGTTCTGCCCAATGAACAGAGGAATCATACCCATTTTTCAGTATGCCTAGCTAGTGCACAGGCTGAAGACACTCAGAACTAAGCAAACACAATCATCTTTCAGCTTGGCTGAACCATCAGTGAACTAGCCCCAGTTTAGAATAAAATTTCTATGAATTGAGATCTCCATTGTGCCAATGGCTTTGCTTCAAACAGCAAAGTAGGGAATAAAGTTTCCCCCAAAGGAGAGGCTGAGTCATAGACATTAAGCACTCCATCTCGCAGGCAAACCCAAGTTCCTAGCAAATTTGTTTTCCGCCCACAGAAGTTGCAAGTGTGCACCCTTTCGTGCTCTAGGGTAAGTACACACATCCAAAACTCTTGTCTGAAAGGGGGCTGAACCTTCTGCCCAGCCCCAACACATCTTAGTACTAGTTGTTACAATGAGGAGAGCCTGAGGCTAACCTTTAGATTGGTCAGAAAAGTCCCGCCCACCCAAAAGAATTAGCAACAACCATAGAAATGTTCAGGCAGCCATCTTCAACCCAATTTCCTGGAACTCAGTCTGCAACTACCTCCCCAATTCCTCCTCATTAACAGGCAACAGAGAACAAATAACAATTTGCTCAACATGTTTCTACCAATTCCCATGGGATTCCTCAAATTCTGTTAACTATGCTATGAGTCCCTCATCTTTCTCCTTCCAAAATGTCATGTGTCTGTCAACATTCCATCCTTGCTGCCAACAGTTAAGAACTGCAAAGGATCTGAGATTTATCCAACTTGCAAGCTAACAACTTTGCCTGCCAGTTTCATAGGTGCTGGCTGAAAACACTAACTCCTAGGTCAGGAACAATGAACTTACTTATTCACAGTAATATCATAGTCAGAGTAACAGCATTTTCTTGCACTGATTCTCTAATTCCATTTCCCACAGAATGCCATAAAGTAGGCTGATACCTGCACCAGCAGTGGAGAGCATTTACAGAAAAGGAACTCAGAACCTAGAGAACTCAAATCTTTTAGAGTGGAAACTATGTGTGCCTGTCCTTCATTCCAGAGGGAGACATTATCTCTACCTTCCAAGGCTTTTCACTAGGACATGCTTGAAAAAGAAACAAAGACAATCAATGCCTCTGCTTACAAAATGTGCAAAAAACATGGAGAACTATGTCACTATATCCCAATGTAGGATCACTATAAAGGTTACATATTAAGTGCCTAGCACGCTATCTGGAATATACAAAGGAATCCAAAGCTATTAAACTTAAAATATGACTGCTCAGTTGTGTCTCCACCTCACTTTAACTAGATGCCAAAAGATACATCTAAAATTGACTAAAAAATAAGTTCAATCCCTCCTGTCCATTGGGAAAAACAAGGCAAGGGAGCCAGCAGAGATCAAGATAAAAAGCTTTCCTCTCTCTAACATTCTTCTATTATAGCTACCATTAAAGAATCCAAAAAACCAAGATGAATTGCAAAGGAAAAAAAAAAGTGACTCAAACCTACCTCTAAGGCCATGAAGGTACACATAAACTGAAAACTCTCCTTCCTTTACTACAACTTGACCTCTCATCCTTATCTCAATAATTTCTCTATAACCATAAATAAAGGCAAGTTCTGTTAATTTAATAGCATGTGTGAGGCACTGGGTTCGATCCTCAGTGCCGCATATAAATAAGTACATAAAATAAAGGTCCATCAACAATTAATAAAAATATTAAACAACAACAACAACAACAACTGGAGGGCTACAGTATAGCTCAGTAGTAGAGCATGTTCAAATCCCTGTACTGAGGGGGAAAAAAACTGTTTAAGAGTGAAACTATATAATCAAAAAGAGTAGCCGGGCACAGTGGCACAAGCCTGTAATCCCAGCACTTAGGGAGGCTGAGACAGGAGAATCACTAGCTCAAAGCCAGCCTCAGCAAGGGCAAGGCACTAAGCAACTCAATGAGACCCTGTCTCTACATAAAACACAAAATAGGGCTGGGGATGTGGCTCAGTGGTCAAGTAACCCTGAGTTCAATCTCAAGTACCAAAAAAAAGAAAAAGAAAAAGAAAAAAGTGATTGACACAACAATTTAGTAATAATATCCAAATTTTACAAAGTTCTTGGCCTCAAGCCTGATATATTACCTTACTAAGTCTCTTCATAAAAGTTTAACCAGAGGTCACTATATTCAGGTCACTTTGAAGTTGTAATCTTCAATTTAGGAGAACCAATTTTTATTCTCTCAATGACAGAGAATGATTTTGATTATTCAAAATCATATAAATAAATGGTAGATGCTTAAAAACATAAAAATTTAGCCAGGTGTGGTGGCATACACCTGTAATCCCAGCAACTCAGGAGGTTGAGGCAAGAGGATCACAAGTTCAAAGCAAGCCTCAGCAACTTAGTGAAACCCTATCTCAAATAAAAAAAAATTTAAAAAGGGATGTGGATGTGGCTCAATAGTTAAGCACCCCCAGGTTAAATCCCCATAACAAGTACATATATATTTCTACCCTATTTGTGCCATAACTAAAGTAACAGCTGTATACTAATAAATATTCACTGAGCACTTCTTACTAGACACTACAGGAATAAATGGTTAAGAGCTAAGTTGTTATTCCCCCAAAGAGCTTACATTATGGGAAAAAACAGGGAAACTGATAAATGACAATCTAACATGACAAAAAAAGAGAACAAGTACAAGACACGGAAGAAGAAATTATTAAACCAACTGGACACACGGTACAAATGTCATAGCAAAAGGTAAGCAGATTTTGAAATGAATATAAATTTTCCAAAGGGACACAAAAAATAAGAGTTCAAAAGAGAGTCATGAAACAGCCTAAGCATCAAGTATATACTGAAATATTTCATTTTTCTAAGTCACGGACATGGTACAGTACTTAAGATCACAAAATCAAAGAATTACAGGAATGGATAGAATTTCAAAAGTCACCTAGATCAGTATAGTCCTTAGAGCAGCAGTCCTAGCATAATCTAGGAATGTGGTAAAAATCCAAACTCCATAGTCCTTAGATTAGCAGCATTAGCATAATCTAGGATTGTGGTAAAAATCCGAATTGCAGATCCCACCTGAGACCCACTGAATCAGAAATGTTCGAATGGAGATACAGCAACCTATGGTATAATAAGCCTTCCAAATTATTCTGATGCAAGCCAAAGTTTGAGAACCACTGATTTAGATCAAGTTTTTTTTTTAGCACTATCAACATTCAGGAACAGATACTCTTCATTGTGGGCAGGGGAATATCCTGAGCATTACAGAATGTTTAACAGCATCCTCCATGTCTATTCACTAAATGCCAAGCAGCATCCTCCAGCTATAATAGCCAAAAAAACAAAAAGGAACTCTAGACATTGCCTATTGTTGGGGGGAAGAGGGAATACAGAAATCACTACTGTTCTAGATTACCAAACTTTCTATAAGGGGTACAGTAAATATTTTAGCCTTTGCAGGCCATACAGTCAACTATTCAACTCTGCTATTAAGAACAAACAAGGCCAGAGACAACATGTAAACAAATATGCTTGACTATGTTCCAATAAAACTTTATTTACAAAAACAGGTAGTGGTTTGGCCCTCAGGCTGCAGTTTGCTGATTCCTAATCTAAATCAATTACCTGAATTACAATTAAATGTCCTTAACCCCACTGCTGCCAGCTAACTGTCCAGACTGTATTTGGCCTGATCTAGTCCACTCTTAACCTAGATATGACTCTAGGCAGATCTCCATTCTATATATTAAATATGCTCAGAGAACCATACCCAAAACAAAACAAAACAAAACACTACAGTTCCAGCTACTTTATATAAGTGCAATGCTCTAACAACTGCCCCCTATGGATGTGTAACCATATACTGCTACCTGGGAGGCACATTCAAATGTTTTAACACCGTGAAGTTAAAAAACCTAGAAAGAAAAGTAATGGTTTCATTAAGAAAAGGGAAAAATCAGGAATAACTTTTATCCTAAAGGCCCAAATAATAAATATTTTAGGCCTATAGGTCGTGAAGTCTCTTTCTCAACTACTCAACTCTATCACTACAGCAAGAAAGAAAACACAGGCAAACCAATGCATGTAACTGTTCTAACCAATATTCATTTACAAAAACAAGCAACCAACCTGCAAAATACAATCTGCTAACTCCTGATCTAAAGGAGACATAAAACAACTCAAGCAAACAGGCATCAACTCAATCACGCTGAGCAAATATAGAGACTCAATCTCCTACCCATTCCTCTCAGGAATGCAAAATGCCCCATGGATACTTAGTTTGATCCCTAATCCACATATCACAAAGAATACCCATTTGCTTGGGTTAAAACCTGTCAGCTCACACAGTCTACCATCCTCTTTCGTAGAAGATATCCCTTTGCATCAAAATCAAAAAGAAAGAAAGGGGATTCAAAAACTCATTTAGAAGAAGAAAAAGTTATAAAGGGACAGAAACTATATACAGTAGAGAGATTTCATGGAACACTATACTTCAAAAAGGAGCTGAGAGACAAATGAAATCTTAAAATTCCATAGTAGTAGTCAAATATTAGAAGATTGCTCAAGCAATACAAGCAAGAAAAATATTACTAGCCAGGCACAGTGGCATACCCTTGTAATCCCAGAAACTCAGGAGGCCGAGGCAGGAGTATCACAAGTTTGAGACCAGTTTCAAAAACTTAGCAAGGCCTGAAGCAACTTAGTGAGATCCTTTCAAAAAAATAATAATAATTAAAAATGGCTGGGAATGTAGCTCAGTGGTAAAGCACCTCTGGGTTCAATGTCTAGTGCAAAAAAAAAAAAAAAAATCACTAGATGGAGAAACAAAAGCATGATTTAGTTATAGTTCTTAATAGGAAATATAACTAAAGTAACATCAAAATCAATGCCAAATTTGAAAAAATTTGAAAAATTTGAAAAAATTTTTGAAAAAATAAAGGCGTGCTTAATCTATGACCAGTGGAACCAGAAAGAATACTTTCTTAGCAAGGTACACAGTGTTTTCTTTCTGAGAAAGTCTGAATTGTTCTTTTTTTCTTCACTTGAGTAGCAAGCACTATGCTCTCTGTCTCTGTATTATCAGCAACACAGAAACATAAATAGAAAAATATAAAACAAACTTGTGAGACTAATCTAAATGGTTACACCCCTTTTTTGTTCCCAAAGGAAAAAAATGTGTTATAGTTTTTTTTCTTTTATGGTACTTTGAATTGAATCCAGGAACATTTTACCACTAAGCTACAATATACCCAGTCCTTATTTTGAGACAAGGTCTTGCTAAATTGCTGAGGCTGGCCTCAAACTTGCAATCCTCCTGCCTCAGCCTCCTGAGTCGCTGGAATTACAGACACGCCACCACACACCAACATAAAATCTTATTTTAGAGCTATAAATTTTTATTTTAGGAAAGAGATTACTATGACAGTTATCAAAAGGTTAGGGTGGGTGGAGGGAAGCTCACTTTTTGGTCAACCTAGAACCACATAAGAGGTAACTAATTATTACTGAAATTATCTGACAGCAACTGCGGTTGTCTAGATAACTATTTTCACATCTATAAGCAAACCAAGTAGGGTTTCAAAGTTTGTATGAGTGAATAATTTTTGTTAAGGATAAGAAAGAAGAAAAATCAGTGTCAAAGAATTCTGCAATTACTAAAAAAGCAAGATTTAGAACTTTCACTTGAAATACATCTCTTTGTTATAAAAACATTAAAGGAGGAGGGAATCTCATGATTCATCAATGCCTATCTGTTTTTTTTTAAACCCAGGAAATTCCTTTACACTCTCTCCTGGCTATAGCCAGCCAGGACTGTAGGTGTACTATTCTATTTATTCCTATACTAGTAACACACTGTATGTTTAAAGGTACATTTTGGTAAAATATTCCAAATTCTAAATTCACTAGCTCAGAGCTAAATTTAAAAATATTGACTGAACAAGATGCTGGCATTCTCTCCACTCAAATTTTGGTGGTACAGCCACTATGGAAAACAGTATAGCAGTTCCTAAAAAACTAAAAATAGAATTATCATGTGATTCAGCAATTTTACTTCTGGGGTATATATCTAAAATAACTGAAAGCAGGGACTCAAACAAATATCTGTACATCAGTGTTGACAGCAGCATTATTCATAAAAGCCAAAAGGCAAGATTCTAAATGTCCACTGAAGATGTATGGATAAACAAAATGTGAAATACACAAACAATGGAACATTATTGAGCTATAAAAAGGAATAAAATTCTGACACATACTACAAAATTGATGAACCTTAAAGATATTACAATAAGTGAAATAAGCCAGTCATAAAAGGACAAAGAGTATATGATTCCATTTATATAAGGTGTCTAGAACAGTCAAATTCATAAAGAGGGAATAGAACAGTAGTTGCCAGGGGCCAGAGACAGGGAGAAATGGGGAGTTATGTTTAATGGATACAAAGTTAGATTTTACAGGATGAAAAGAGTTCTGGAAATGAATGGTGGTGATGGTTACACAGCAATGTGAATGTTCTGAATGTACTTTAATGAAAGTACATTCAGAAAGTGCTTAATATGGCAAAATTTTAGGATACATATTTTGCCACAATTAAACTTTTTTTATGGTTGAGGTTATAGCTCAGTAGTAAAGTGCTTGCCTGGCACGTACAAGGCCATGGACTTGATCCCCAGCACTGCAAAAAACAAAATACTTACTTAATTGGGAGAATTTTTGGGAGGGGGTTGTTTGCCTTGTATTAAGTTCCCCCACCTATACTATCCCATTAAATGAGCTATAATCCTCTATCCACCTCTTATCACCACTTCTCCACTGATTCCAACATAAGTCTTTTCTCTATTGAGTTCAAATAATCAAAAATAATACAGAATTCATCTCAAAAGATTTTCCAGTTGTAGCATACACCTGCAATCCCAGTGACTCAGGAGGCTGAGGCAGAAGGATGACAAGTTCCAGGCCAACTTCAGTAATTTAGCCAGGCCCTAAGCAACTTAGCAAGATCCTGTCTCAAAATAAAAACTAAAAAGGGCTGGGAATATAGCTCAAGTGGTAGAGCTCCCCTATTTTTAATCCCTATTACTTTAAAAAAAAAAAAAACTCTTTCCATATTTAAACATTTTATTTATTAGAACCTATTATCAAGCAATGATCAAAATCTGACATTTTAAATCTAATCAAAATTTTTGAATTATGTCTTTTCTACAAAGACATATTGAACTCTCAAGATTTTACAAATTCTCACAATAAGAGATAAAACATGAATTTGCTATATTCACTTTTGTGTGTGGAGGGAAAATGATTTGTCCAGTTATAGAAGAAAGTTATGTCATCCAATAATCTACATCCAAGTCTTGAGAGTTTGTTTGGAGGTTCTAGCAAGGAAGTGCAGCTACTCATATACCCTTGACCGAAGAACAATCCTTCACTATCACTGTAGGTCGTCGTCTTCCACCGAGCAAGCAACTTTGGGAGGAACGCACAAGAAGTGGTGAGGGAAGAAGAGGACACCCGCCTAGCCAGCCCGACCAGCCCAATAAACCCTGGCAATCAATGGGGTGACAGATGTCACAGCCAGATCATCTTCACAACCTCCACCCAAGTCTTGAAGAGTAATCTTGAAAATAAATTACCTGGTTTTCATATAACTGAAATAATGCTTATTTTTAAAAGTTAGTCCTGAAAAAAAATACTATATAAAAAACAGGAAGTATAATCAATTTTAAAGTAAGACTATGAAAGCAAATTTATCTGGCATCTTGATTTCTAAGAGGACTACAGGTTCCTAAATACATAAAATGTTAATGTGTTTAACATGTATATAACTTTCTAAATAGCTTTTTATTCTATCAATAATATCTTCTTAGCTATTTGACAATATAAAATTAACTTTCTCATTTGGTAAACGACCATTCACAGCACATGCTGATAGGTTTTTTTTTTTTTCATTTATAAACAATCGTGCACAGCATTATCCTTGGCCAATAGGATCATTCCAACAAGAAAAAAATGTTATTAAAATTTACTGAGATCAAAATAATCATGACCAAAACTCCTGATACTTGTCAGAAAAACACCAATTTTGCCTCTTAGTGTAAGAACCTGGACTGGGGATATAGCTCAGGGGTAAAGCTCTTGCACAGCAAGCTCGAGGCCCTGGGTTCAAACCTCTGCACCACCAAAAAAAAAAAAGGGTGGTGCAAGCCTCTAATTCCAGCAACTCAGGAAGCTGAAGCAGGAGGATCTCAAATGCAAGGCCAGCCTCAGCAACTTAGTGAAGTGCTAAGCAATTCAGCAAGACCCTGTCTCAAAATAAAAAATAAAAAATGCTGGAGACATGGTTCAGTGGTTAAGAATCCCTGGATTCAATCCCTGGTACAAAAAACACCCTAAATTTCCTGGTATTAGTCAATGTAAGATTAAACAGTAAGCATAATAATTGTCACAAACAATTAAATTTAAAGCAGCTACAAATTATTAGAGGTAAAACATTTGGTGAAATCAAAACAAAGTTATACTTACCTTAGGGCTTTTAACAAAGTAAACAACACTTTTTCTTGTCCAAAGCCTTTCCTATCGGAACACAATTTTATAACAGGATAAAGCCATATCCAGAAATATAGTTTGTTTGTTGTTGATTTTTTTTTTTTTGGTACCAGGGATTGAACTCAGGGGTACTCAACCACTGAGCCACATCCCCAACCTATTTTGTGTTTTATGTAGAAACAGGGTCTTTTATGTAGGGTGTTTTATGTAGAAACAGGGTCTCACTGAGTTGCTTAGTGCCTCCCTGTTGCTGATGCTGGCTTTGAACTCGCGATACTCCTGTCTCAGCCTCCCAAAGTGCTGGGATTACAGGCATGCATCACCGGCTAGAGTTCTTTTTCACACAAAGCATACCACATTAAAGAATGAACTAAAGGATTTAAAAAAAAAAAGATGATGAAAGATTTAGGCAAGCAAAAGACCTCAGGCCATTTAGACCTCAGGCCTAAACCTACAAAACACCAAAATCTTGTAGTCAACTTATTTCAAGAATCTTCCTTTCCCAAGTCTGGTGAGTACAATATAAAGAAAATGTAGATACTTGCACATTCCCAGTGCATCAGATACCAGAGTGTAACCAAAATAACAAACTCTGGAAATGGTCAAAATGGTTACCAGAACATTAAGTTGTAAAAGAAAAAGAAGGGAGGTAGGGGGAGAAGCCCAACAAAAGCTCAGTGAAGAAAATGATGCCTACAATGCTAGTGTTAGATCATAACAACAAAATTCTCACTATACTTGACAATAGCTTCTAAGTTAATGTCAAAATGGATAAAAACACTAAAATACTTTCTTTATCAAACATCAAAAGGCAAAGTTAACATTCAAAGAGTATCACTTCTAACTCCAACTATTTCCTGATGCATACAGCTCTAATTTCAAAGGGCCTTCCTAAGCTACTTACATGCCAGTGTCACTATTGCCAGGAATAACCTTTACTTATCCTTTAAATTATTCCTGGAGAAAGTACACCAACAAAGCAATTTAAATCTTTAGGGGAGGGAGAGCCACAAAATATGAATTGGTTATTAAGCACGTGCAATCACTGTAGAGATACACTGGAATATAGTCTACTGTCTCTTCCTTAACTTCTTACCCTCCAAAGATTCCAATAAAGCATTCAAAGTCTCAAATGTTTATTCCTCTTTGAAAAGGACTACAATGTCCAGCTACTCTAACCACCTCCTCCTCATCATTCTGTTTTATTCTTCCCTTAATACAATACACCACACCCATATCACACACACACTATACACACAAGCTCCTCATGGAACAACCCAAAACATCTCATACTTAAAGGCCCCTCACTTAATATCCCCAAATTCTACACATTCCTTATACGATAAACACTCCACACACAGTATCCCCAACCTAAAAATCTCATTCAGCCCTACTCAATACATTCTACACACACCCACCATAGCAAATGAATTGTGCTTCCCCACGGCTTACGACTCACAAAACACACACACACACACACACACACACACACACACACACCATGTCCCGTATAAAAGCCTAAAACCACACATCACTGCAGTGCTCAAACAAACGCTGGGAAGAGGCCACCCTTCAGGTACCCGGAATTCACGAGGTTGGAAGTGGGAGGAGAGTCAGGCCAAATACTTCACCTGAAAATCCGCCAGGATCATCTCCCGGTCCATGTTGGACGCCATGGCGGCTGCCGAGTACCGCGGCTCCGGGAGCGAAGCGCGCACCTGGGAGAGAGACGGCGCCTCCTGCGGCCGTCGCCGCCGCCGCCGCCGCCGCCGCCGCCGGGCGCCGAGGGGCTGGCGGGCGAGCCGGCGGGCGGGACCGCGGGACGGCGGGCGGGGCAGCGCGGGAGGCGCTAGGTGCTCATGCACTCGGTAACCTTCAGGCGCCCCAGCCGCCCGCCAGCACCCCGCGGTGTCCGCAGCGCAGCCGCCCCAACAAGGAGGTTGGTTTGGTTGCGGATCTGGTCTTAGTGTCGCCGGCCAGGATGAGGGCAGGTTGCGACAGCGCGCAGCCGGCTCTCTTCAGCCGCGACAAGACCGGCGGGGGCGGGGAAACGGAGCGAACAAGCAGGCGGGCGAACGCCACGGCCGCCTCCGCCTCCTCCGCTTCCTCCCCGGCCGCCGCCTCCGCCCCTGGTTGGCCAGTGCCCGGGCTGTCGCACATTTTGCCTGTCATCGAGGTCGCAAAGCACCGCTTTGCGGCTGTCACGTGACTGCCCGCCTGTCAAGCGCTGGAAGCGCGACTACCGGGAGGAGATTCCTACGCCCGCAGCGCAGACGCCAACCAGCAACTGCGGGAGCTGGAAGTTCCGCAACGGGTTATTCCGGTTTTGGTTTAAGCAAAGGCCTGGGGGTACTGCCTCCCGCTGGCTGGGGCGGGGATCAGATTCTTCGCCTCACGTAGTCACACACAAACACATCCAGCTTCTCAACATCTCAACACACTCTCACAAGCCGTCTAACAACTAGCATTTCACAAATGTACGTTTACTCTGTCATCAAAATACAGCTTCATAGTCTCTAATGGTCAACCTTACAGTGAAAACCCGCTTACATACTATCACATATATTCTCAAGCTTCTTAGTCTGCATCCTCAGACTCTCTACCACAGAAGTACCCTACCATATACGTGGAGGAGGCATGGAAGCTGAGATAGGTTTGAGAATCTCGACCTCAAAAAGAGGATGAGCATTTTTTAATTAGTAGTTATGAGAAATAAAATCGTTTTACTGTTGTAATCACATCTATTGTTTCCAGCTTTGAATGTATTCAGGTCTTACTAAAATATTCTTACAAGTAAATGAACTATATTAGATTACTCAATTACTCAGAATTTCAAGTTATGGTCAGGAATTGACAGCCGTTGTACCTAAACCAGCCAAAAAAATGTACAACGAACAGCGACAGTTTATAATTGCCATCCAGACTTGAGGAAAGGTGACAATGGAGTATATTCAATCTTGACTTGGGAAAATATTAGCTTCTGGACTGTAATAGGACATTTGTATGCTTTGGAAAGTGTGTAAACGCCATAAAATATAAAGTGAGATTGCTAATTTTATGTAGTACAGCTAAAATAGAAACTAATGAAATTATCATATAGAATCACTACCTAAGTTTATTAAATTGAGAATTTATCCTTGAAAAATCAGGAAGTCTGAATTAAATGTTCAGTTCTTTGAATACAAAGAAGTGTGCTAAGTTGTTTTAAGATCTAGATTTATTGGAGGTGTAGCTCAGTGGTTAGAGTGCTTACCCAGCATGAGTGGGTCCCTGGATTGGATCCCCAGCACACACACACACACACACACTCATACACACACATTCCACGTATTACATGTTTTTTATTAGATGAAAATAATCTGGCCTACAACTTCTGTGATAATCTGTTTAATGCAAAATTAGCTAGATAAGGAATAGAAAGAACCCTCTATACTCACATGAATCAAAGTGAAAAGAAATTCTAAAATTCAGCACAAATATAAATCATGAGGGCTGGAATCGTAGCTCAGTGGTAGAGTGCTTGCCTAACAAGTGTGAGGCACTGGGTTCAATTCTCAGCACTGCATATAAATAAATAAAATAAAGGTCCATCAACAATAAAAAAATTTTATGTGTGTGTGTGTGTGTGTATATATATACACACATATATATATACACATATATATATACACATATATATAGATATATACATATATCTATATATATGAGGCTATCCAGTTGGCCCACTGCTATAAGTCACCCTAGGTAGGCAGGTGAATAATTGTTTCTAGTTATATGGCCCAGATTAATACAGCCCTAAAACATTGTGAGGTTTCCTCTATATATTATGTGAGGGTATCTCAGAACTATTCAAATACTGTGCTACTCTCCTTCACCCTCCCTTCTCTCCATCTGGAAATTAAAACAATATAATGTAGAAAGATGGAAGAATATCCTACACATTCAGGCAGACTTTTACTACTTTTTTCCCAAATAATTAACTGTAGGAATTTGGATAAATTTTTTGTTTGTTTGTTTTTTGGTACTGGGGATTGAACTCAGGAGCACTCGACCACTGAGCCACATCCCCAGCCCTATTTTGTGTTTTATGTAGAGATAGGGTCTCACTGAGTTGCTTAGCACCTCACCATTGCTGAGGCTGGCTTCGAACTCGAGATTCTCCTGTCTCAGCCTCCCTAAGTGCTGGGATTACAGGCTTGAGCCACCACGCCCGGCTTGGATGAGTTTTATTTATATATATATATTTTAGTTGTCAATAGACATTTGTTTTATTTATTTATTTATACGTGGTGCTGAGGATCGAACCGAGGGCCTCACACATGCGAGGCAAGCGCTCTACCGCTGAGCTACAATCCCAGCTCCTTGGATGAGTTTTTAAAGCTTTCTAACTTCAGCTTTTGAGAGGAATATTTCAGGTAATAAATGAGAGAATAATTTTATGAAAATGTATAGAAAATATTGTCTTTTTGTAAAGCTAACAGATTTATTTCATAGATTTTCTGGGTTTGAGATCTAGCTCTGCCCCTTCACAAAACCTCTCTGAATCTGTTTATCGCTAAAAACAACCTTACAGACTAAGTTTTATAAGGGACTAAGAAACTTATAGAGTGATTTTGAATGCTTGTGAAAACTCCTCATAAACCTTAAAACTCTCTTAACATATTAGTTGTTGTTATTCTGTATACCAATTCCTGTTTTTCTGAGGGTCCACTCCTTTCATAAAACAAGCCAACAAGGATTCCTATCCCATGTAATCATGGCTTTTAGTATCTTTACAACACAATTTAGTGCACTGGTAAATTCTGCATTTTTCCCCAATTGTTTCATTTATGTATGCTTTCTCTCTTCCCAAATGTTGAAAGGTCCTTGAAATCTTAAGCCATTTCATTCCATGTGTTTTGCTTTTATTTTTCTTTTCTGGTATTGGAAATTGAACATAGGGGGTACTCTGCCACTGAGCTATATCCTCAGCCCTTTTTATGTTTTATTTTGAGTCAGGGCTTCATTACGTTACTGAGGCTGGCTTTGAACTTGCAATTCTCCTGCTGTAGCTTCCTAAGTAGCTGGGATTGTCACATACCACCATGCCCAGTTTATGTGTTTGTATATTCACCATATTTCATATGTAGCAGCATCTTGGGCACATAGTAGTCCATAATTTTGAATTTATTATTTTTATTGTGTCTAATATGTACAGGTACATTATGCACCTGATTTCTCATTTAATTTAATCCTCACAACAATCACTTAACAGAATAAAAACCTGCTCTGAGTTTGAGAATTTGCCCAAGTTAATGCTACAAAGTGACAAACCTAGGATTCAAGAATAGGTTAAAACCAATGTTCTCTCCACTTACCCTATCCCTTCTCTATAGCATCACTCTCCATGCTGCTAAGTTTAAACAGTTCCTGAAAAGACAAGTTCTTCCCTATTATCTAACACCAATGTTTGGAAATCAGCATCCAAAGTAACTATCCACTACAGACAAAAGGAAAGAAAAACAAATATTGAGTTAAGAGGAAGAAAAAACAATTTATTTTCTATTTCTTCAAAATTCCTTCCTTGAGGAAAAATTCTTTGTTCATAAACATGAACAATGAAAAATAATTTTAATCTACCTATTCTCATAGTTGATCTACTGTAATATTATATGGATCTCAAGTTAATTCAAATATATCTTTTTCTAGAATTTCCATGTTCTTTGATCTTACTATACTGTTGTAAAAGGAATTTTTATTTCATCTTTCTTTCAAATATAAACAATAATCTTATTTTTTGGTTACTTTACTAAATTCTTGTTTTAAATCACTTTGGATTTATAGAAAAGTCCCAAAATAATACAGAATATTACTGTATGTTTTTCATCTTCCTCTAATGTTAACATCTTATATAATCATGGTGCATATATCAATACTAAGAAATTAATATTGCTATAATTCTATTAATTCTGGATAATCTATTTGGATTTTTACACTGTTATCCTTTACCTATTCCAAGGCCTAATCTAGAATACCACAGTACATTTAGTCACTATATCTTTATAGTTTCTTCTAATCTGTGACAGTTTCTCAGTGAAGTTTTGATTCAGAAACTTCATAGAATGTCCCTCAATTTGATTTTGTCTAATTCTTCCTCAGAACTGAGTTTATGGAGGCTTGCCTAGCACGTGTGAGGCCCTGGGTTCAATCCTTAGCACCCCACAAAAATAAATAAATAAAATAAAGGTAAGGTGTCCATCTACAACTAAAAAAAAATTTTTTTAAATAACTGAGTTTATGGATTTTTGAGGAAAAATACTCCAGAAGTGATGTGTCCTTCTCTTCACATCATAACAAGGCCACGTTACCAAAATGGCTTACTACTGGTGATATTAACTTTGATTCTTTAAAATAATCAAGTTTTTTTTTAAATACTTCTTACTTATAGTGTAATTCACAAGAAGACTAATGCTACAATGGTCTTAGATCCATACTTAAGTAAATAAACATGTGTTTCATCTAGTGATTTAATCTTGTTTAAGAGTCTAGTGGTGGGGCTGGGGTCATGGCTCAGTGGTAGAGTGCTTGTCTCGCATGCGTGAGGTACTGGGTTCAATCCTCAGCACCACATACAAAATACATAAATAAATAAAATAAAGATTTTAAAAAAATTTTTAAAAAAAAGAGTCTAGTGGCTAATCCTAGACTAATAAGTAAAGGGAATCTTTAAGATATAAGATTTCGGGCCTAAGATGTGAATTTGAATATGTCCACAACCTGCAGACTTTAAATCACAATCTCTATCATTATTAATTCCTTCACCTGAAAAATGGGAATAATTATATACTCCTCACAGAATTATCAAGATTAAATAACATATGTAGCATATAATTACAGAACACTATGCAAATATTAATTGTTGCTCATGTTTAAGCTTTTGAGTTGCTTACTGTGCTTTTTTTTCTTACTTTACAGAAGGACATTTTATATATATATTTTTTAGTTGTAGATGGACATAATATCTTTATTTTATTTATTTATTTTTATGTAGTGCTAATGATCAAACCCAGTGCCTCACGCATGTGAGGCAAGTGCTCTACCACTGAGCTACAGTCCCAGCCCCCCAAAAGGACTTTAAGTGGTGTGAGTACCCAGATGAAAAAGCCTACTGAATCTCAGAAATAAAATGTCAAAGCCACAAGTATAGGTGATACAAAGGCTCCCTGTCAGTGCTGGTCTGCTTTCTACCTGTTTATCTATAAATATGATAAAGAGAAAGATTTTGAGACTAGATTAAGGAATTGTAGCCAGAAGTGGTGCTGCATGCCTGTAATCCCAGGACTTGGGAGGCTGAGACAGGAGAATCACAAATTCAAGGTCAGCCTCAGCCAGGCCTTAAGCAACTAGTGAGACTAGTCTCAAAATAAAAAATAACAAAAAGGGATGTAGCTCAGTGGTAAAATGCCCCTGGGTTAAATCCCCAGTGCCACCACCCGCCCCAAAAAAAGAAAGGAAGGAAGAAATTTTAATTACCTCATACACACTGCCAAAAGCTAATCATTTGGAAACCATCATGCATATCTGAGTCAATGAGGGAAATGCACAAAATAATTTGACTAAATCATATTCTATAATTCCTTTAAAATGATTCTAAACTACTCAAGAAAAAAGTTCCCATGATTGTTAGTACTTAATATCCAACTAGAAAGTCTGTATTGTAGTATTTGAGGGCCATATTATTACTATGTTAAAAGAAAAAACACTACCTTCAATGTAATAGAAATTTTTTTTAATACTTATTTTTTAGTTGTAGGTGACAGAATATCTTTATTTTATTTTTACGTGGTGCCGAGGATCGAACCCAGTGCCTTACGCGTGCTAGGCGAGCACGCTACCACTGCGCCAGGACCCCAGCTCCCAATATAATAGAATATTTACCTGTATATCTTTCCTTTGCTCCATGTTAGAATATAAGCTTATTTAAGGCAGAAATATTCTTGAATCTACTTCCATGAACTAGCACTTATGCTCTCTAAACTAGACTAACCTTTGTGCTACCAGTTCTACCTATACACAACAGGCAGAGTAAATATACACTTTAGTGGTCCAGCAAACCCCATAAAAACAATCAAAAAAGTCACACACACACACAAACTACCCTAAAGAATTTAATAATTCATCATAAGCAACTGAACTAGTCACCATGGAGAAAAAAAGAACTTTGTTGTACTTTTTTACTCTTATTTTTGGAGTTTAAAAAAAATATTTACATATAAGGATGGTGGGAGATCAAAATATTTTCAGTGCTTAGCAGGACCCATAAAAATCTTAATCCAGTTCCATGTGCATCTTATATTACCATAAATTTTATTTACTCTGTTAATTAGCAAAAATATTTTACTATATGAAAATTATAGTACATGTATATCCCATTCTTTACATAACAAGTACAGTTAGATTCTTCCTCATTACAATAGTATTCCTAAGCAAGGAGCCATAATGAATGCTGGAAAGCAACTTTTTTATAAATTATATTAATATCAGTTATCTTAGTGCTACACTTTCCAGCTAGACTAAAAAAATCACATAGTTCCCAAAATAATCAAAAGAAAATCATTTATTATTCGCGTATCTAAAACCCTAAATGTCCGACTGGAAGTGTCTGAATGTATGTAAGAAAAAAAAGAGGCATTATTTTCTTGTGTTGCAGCTCCCACTAGATTCACAATTCAGCTTTAGTTACCTCAGAAAAAGAGCTGTTTTTTTTTTCCTCAACAATTCTTTTAAAACACTCCCAGATTCTTCACAGCTTCAGTTCTCCCTCCATCTAACAGCAATCTATTGCTAGATAATTATCCAGATGTTTCTGGTGTGTTTTAACACTCCCAGTGTACTTCAAGGATTTGGGTACAGATGTTGCTTAAGGATATACGGTACCAGAGGCTGGTTCTAATTAGACCTCTTGTCATTTTTTGCTTGACTTCATTTTGACCACCGGGTGTATCATGCAACCGTGTTGGATGTTTTTAAGAGCATAAAAATAAAGAAAGTAGTAGTTAATTAATCTCTCACAGATAAAAGAGAAAGTTAAAGGTACAGAGAATTGGGACCCGATGATTGAAATAAACAGGTAGAGAGGATTCCTTTATGTTTAAACCATCCTCCCCAACTCCAGCCCAGCAAACCAAATCCCCATCTAAGTAGTCAGAGAACTTCGACAACAAAGAAAAAGCTGTTAGAAAACTCTTCCCAAGACTTACTTTAAATAGTTTAAAAATAACTGTTTTTCTCCTTTTCCTCCAGAAATAGGAGGAATGTTTCACATTTTCTAGTCCCTGGAACATTAAGACCAGAGTTCATTATCATTTCCTGCTTATAATATGTTTTCCGTTTTCATAAAACTCGGTCTGTAAAAAAGACTTTGCTTTTTCTGGGCACTGTGATGTCAGTTCGGGTCTCTCTTCCAACCCAACCGCCCTCGGTGGCCCTCACGACGATCTGGCAGGTGCGAGGCCAAAACCAGGAGCTGAACCAAGGAGGCCGATTTTACACAGCGCGCGCGCCCAAAGGAGGCGGCAGCCGCAGGCCGGGTGGTTCGAACTTTGCGAGCCTGGCTGCAGAGCGCGGAGGCTGGCCGACCTGCCTCGCTTTGCGCCAGCTCGCTTTCCGCCTGCCAGCAGCCAACTCCGCTAAGCCTCCAAGGCCTTTCAGCTCTCCACAACCGACTCAATTAACAGTCCCCCTGCCCCCGTCCCTACAGGGCAACCCGGGTTTCGCGTCCCGGACTTCATCCCACCCGCTCGCCAGCCGGAGGAGGGCAGGCCCTGCTCGACTGTGTCGATTCCCCACTCGATTGGGGCAGGGCCGCGGGGCCGACAGGAGGGAGCCAGCTCTACAGACCCGCAGGCAGACAGCAACAAGGCGGGAGGAAGGGCGCGGGGCCGCGAGGGCGGAGCGTGCGAGGCTGCGAGCACTAGCGCCACCAGGGCGGAGGGCGGGACGTGGGCGGTGCCCTGCCTTCCCGCTCCCGCGGCGCAGCAACTCCACCGGGCCTCCTTAAAACTCTGCCGTTAAAATGGGGGCGGGTTTTTCAACTCAAAAAGCGCTCAATTTTTTTCTTTTCAAAAAAAGCTGATGAGGTCGGAAAAAAGGGAGAAGAAACCGGCACCATCTCTGCAGAGGCAACAGAAGCGGCAATTGTTTCGGCGAAAAAAGAAGCAAGGGAGGGAGGGAAGGAAAAGGTCAGAAAGGGGAACGACGCGCGAGTTCCTATAGTGGTGAAGCGAGCAGGGACCTGCGATTTTGGGGACCAACTACAAAGAGACTGTCACTAGCAGTGCTGCGGCTTGGGAGGAAGCTGTGCTGCTCAGTTCGGCTCTAGGGCACAGCTGGCTGGCAGCCGCTGCCCTGTCGGCTGCACAGGCTAGGGGCACAGGCTGGGGGACCGCAAAAGACTGGCGAAGTGGCACAGGGCGCCGAAACTGCTGAGCTCTCGTCAAGAGGGCGGCTGAACTGGCTGCGCCCTGGAATTGTAGAGACTCCACATACTCAGGACTTGGCCTCCCCTTCCCAGGACCCTCCTCATCTCCGGAGGCCCCCAGAAAACCGGGAAAAGCGGAAAAAGAAGCCGGCGGCGGCGACAGCTCAATGAGTGCCTACAGCAGAAAGCCAGACCTAACTCAGTCGTAGGCGGGAAGTTACCGGTGAGCTGCCCTTTGCAGCTGAGATGCTGCCGCGAGCTGCTCCAGCGACCGGAGCCCGGTAGACGCTTCCCGCATCGCCGTCCTCCTTGATCAGGCTGCCGGGAGTCCCGGGACCCGGTGGGGCCGGCATGACGGGCTTGCCGGGGGCCAGCCGCACGCTCGGCAGCCTCCAGAGACGCGCGCCCAGCCGGGCTCCCACGGCCTCTGAGGCTCAGAGGGGCTGCGGCAGCCCGGCGGGCGGGCTCCAGAGCCTTGTAGCGCGGCAATAACCCGCAGCTCGGCCCGGACCGGACTAAAGACTCCTCTTGAGAAGCCGAAAGCACTCGGAATTGTTACGACCTGTAACTTGAGGGCCACGGAACTGCTACTCCTGTCTGCCCTTGGCGATCATCTTTAACTCGCGGAGCACGTCAGCATCCAGCCACCGCGGCGCTCTCCCAGCAACCGAGGACTCAGGACTACCCCATTCTGTAACACGGATGGAAACCGAGCCCCTCCGAGGACCTGCCCCTGCAGTTCTGGCTCAAGTCACCACCGTGAACAAGGGTGGGTTAATGTCTTTTCTTCCTCCCAAATGCCTTTCCTCCCGCGGTATTTTCTGCCCTGACCTATACCCTTAAGTCTCTACACATATTCCTCAGAGATCTGTAAGTCTAAGTGCGTGACATTTCTGCCTACACCTCACGTCCAGAGCAGTTAACCAAGAATGTCTATGTGTCTCTCTGTTGAATCACCAGGGGTTGAATCTTCACAGGGGTTAAGCTAAAAAGCGAGGAAAGGAGCCCCCCTCCAATGGCTCAGTTTTGCTGAATAATCACGTGTGAATCGAGGGGCGGGCTTTTGGCAGGCAGATCTTACTAGTATTTACTACCAAGCTCTACTCCAGATTAACCATCCCAGTCCTTCTGTCAGTCTCCTATGCCATCATGCAGCCTGGTTAGGAGCAAAGGAAGAGGGAGAAAGAAAAACAACTAATTCATCTTTTCCTGATCGTCAGGACCCTAAAGAATGGCCGAACCTTGGGGAAACGAGCTGGCGTCCGCAGCTGCCAGGGGGGACCTAGAGCAACTTACTAGTTTGTTGCAAAATAATGTAAACGTCAATGCACAAAATGGATTTGGAAGAACTGCGCTGCAGGTTGGTATCCAGAAAGGTGGGGAAAACAGGTTAATAATATTGTCTACGTGACCCAGGTTTCTAGAATGACAGCTTTTAAACTTTAAGGGGTACAAATTTTCACTGTTTTTAAACCTAGTCGGTTGCCATATTTTATATCTTTAAGTGGCTCCAGCTCCCCAAAATGACGTACTTTGAACAACCTCGTCAAATCCAATAACATCCTCCATATCAAGAGGCTTCTAGGTTTGATCTTAATTTTTGGAATGTTTTTGTGACGGTTGAGGATTTTAAAGTAGTGATAGTAGCGCCGAGGACTGTTTGTTTTGTTTTGTTTTGTTTTAGACAATTCTGTAAGCACATTATTATTATTACTATTTGAAGTAAATGCACTGCTGTTAGTGGTTTCATGTACTTTGTCCCCAATAATTGACTTTAATGGTAAATTTTTTGACTACTAGCAAGGGTGTTTTTCCTTCAAATGCTTCACGTTTTGACAAACAACCTTTCCTCATTTGGAATGGGCATGAGGACAGGATGTACATTTCACAGTTAATATAATACCATCTACCCATTAAGGAGTGAAGAGAAATAAAAAGTTGAATTTTCTAGTCAGAGCTCAGCTGCAGTGTTTTGTCCCTACGGTCATGCCGTGGTATGCTCTAATTTTCAGTAATTAGATTTACAGGCAACAATTGACACGTGTCCAGCTGCCAAATATGTACCTGATAATTTTTTCCTCCTCCAAACGTTATCATGTAACTTGGTTGAAAGGCTTAGAAACAGAAAAAATAGAAAAGTAGTCTCAAATAGTTGCTTTATCATACTTCTCATGATATTCTTATGAACTGTTCTTATTTGGAAGCTGTTTTTGAAAACCCATTGGGGAGAGGGCTTTTCAATGGCTTTGCTTAGAGGGCTTTGTTATTATAAGAATTAGAATCTTTAAGTGGCAGAAGTTTTAAGTTCACGTACTCTGTGCATTTTCAATTTGAATGCAGCGGCCTTGCAAAACTTTCAGTATTAAAGAAGCTTGTACATAGATACCAAAATATTTATCTTGTTATTTCAGATAGATTAAGTAGGGAAAGAATTTTACCACCTAATAGTATTAAACAGGTTTGGTGATAATAACAATGCCACAAATGTAATATATTGAAAAGTTTTCTACTGAAGAGTCCAGAGATTATATCAGTCTCACAAAGCATGAATCCATGTTCAGAATAAGATCTTACAGGACTTTTGACGAACAAGAAGATTGGACAATTAATACTATAAAAAAAGTTGGGGCAAATATTTTTAATACAATTGTAATCATGTTTATATTAAACATACTTATCAAGATAATAACACTTATTTATTGTGGCTTAGCCTTAGTACATAAAATGAAACACACAAACAGGAGTCTAGAGGCTTATTTTCAATATGGTTCTGAAGTTATGTCATAAGAAAGAACTTTCTTCAAAACCATTTCTAATATTATTATTATTTTCTGTGAGAGATGACAAATTTCTTCTGTAATTATGTTTATTTAGCTCATTTGCAAAAGCTTTCTTTTCCTAGGATAAGTTTTTCAATCAGGATAATATTAAAGGCCTTCATCATACATTTGCTTTGCAAGGATCCATGATGTCTATCTCGTTTTTCTCACTCTAGAGTTATTGAATGTAGCTAAACATTTAGAGTTGTGGCAAAAATTAGATTGTATCAATTTTTAATAAACAAGTACATTTCCCTGAAGTTCTTGAAAAATAAATTGTCTTTTTTACTATTGCCATAAAGGAAAGACTTAAAGTTCACAAGGTTTATCAATTGGGAAACTTAATATCTTGACCATCTATATAGTTTACATCTCTAAAATATACTTTATTTACAATTCTAAGTATATTTTATATTACATAATTTGTGATTTTTAAGAACATTTTAAAGAAATAAATTAACTGTGTATTTTCCAATGGATTATTATTTAATTTAATAAACATTGAGTGTCTTCTATGCAACCTATTTATTTTAAATTTAGATTATTATGAATATACCTAAATATAAATGAAACTAGTTAAAATGCTGAATTTTTCTGGCATGGTAATCATAGTAATAATTTAGTAATGTTTCTCACAACTAAATTATATTACACTTATATGCTATTATACAAGATATTTAACTATGAGAGACTAACAGATACCTTTTATTAAAGTGAAATATATTTAAACAACAGTGAATAAGTCTTTGGGATGTGAATTATTTCATATTGATAAATCATGTTAATAACACATTTTGAGTTTTAAAATTGTGGCAGTTCACAAATAGTTATTCCTAAATGCTTATAATAACTGTAAAAGTAAATGACAGGATCACTAGTTGATTATTAAATGGGCTGAAACCACAAGACAAAACTGTCCATGCCCTAAAACATACATCAAATATCTTGGTTTTTTTTTTTCTTTTGCTCACTTGAAAATCAGGAGGTTAGTTAGAACTTTGAGAAACAGTAAATAATACAATAGGATGACTGTTTCATTCTTTTCAAGAACAGCTACCAATCATTTCCTATCTAACAAAAGATATATCATGAACTTAGTTTTAGATAAATTTATTTAATAAGCTTGCAGAATATTGTGCCTTATTTAATGCCTTAATAATCAGTAACATTCTGTAATTTGAAATGAAGGATTCTAAATATTGAACATAGTAATTAATAGTAAAGAACTTGCAAAGAAAAATATTTAGAAATTTGAGGTTAGCTCTATTTAGAGGGAACTTGTGGAAATTAATCATTTAAGAAAATATCAGGTCTGGATTTCTAATAGACCAATTGTACACTAGGTGACACTTGTTTAGGGCTTTAGTTGTTTTCAGTAGCTATTTAGAAACAAATTTACTCACACTTGATTTTCCAGAATTAATAATCTAGGCACATTTTATGAACATGTATGAACAAATAGGAGACTCTTGTTTAAATCACAAATTTTATTTTTTTATTTCAGTGAATTTATGAAAAAATACACAACTCTTCATGGGAAATAACTGGGTTGTCAGCGAAATTTACACAAATTGCACAACTGCTATTGATCAATTTATCCCACTTTGGGGCCCATTTAAGATAGTCCATCAAAGAAGCTCAATTTTCAGAAGTATTCTATTTTTATTGACTAGTACTTTCCTACAACGGAGCCCTTCAGGGGGAGTTGCTAGGAGTCTTCTCTAAGCATTGCATCAAAAATAGTTATATAAATAGGACAGATAGATATTTTAAAATATTCCTGTAGCTTAAGTCCTTGAAGGATCCTACGTTTTTACTTCTTTTCTAGGTTATGAAACTTGGAAATCCCGAGATTGCCAGGAGACTACTACTTAGAGGTGCTAATCCCAATTTGAAAGACCGAACTGGTTTCGCTGTCATTCATGATGCAGCCAGAGCAGGTTTCTTGGACACTTTACAGACTTTGCTGGAGTTTCAAGCTGATGTTAACATCGAGGATAATGAAGGGAACCTTCCCTTGCACTTGGCTGCCAAAGAAGGCCACCTCCCAGTGGTGGAGTTCCTTGTGAAGCACCCGGCCAGCAATGTGGGGCATCGGAACCATAAGGGGGACACCGCTTTCGACTTGGCCAAGCTCTATGGGAAGAATGAGGTCGTTAGCCTAATGGAGGCAAACGGCGTTGGCGTTGGCGTTGGCGGCGTCGGGGTCGGGGTCGGGGGAGCAGCAAATCTGCAATGAATGTGGGAGGGCTTTCCCACATTGCCTCTACTTTGTCATTTAATTAGTTGGCTGTCTTGACTATTTTAATATCTTTTGTTAAAATACAGTGTTTTTTTTTCATATTTTAAGCAGCTAAAGCTTCTGAAACTGCACAAGTGGAAATCTTGATACAGTTTCATGAATATATTTAAACATCTTTTTCACTGGCAAAATCCTGATTTCTAATGTGTAACTGCAAATAGCTTTGCCTTTCTTCCCCACATTTTATCATCTACTTGACTTTCTTTGCTTACCCCTTTGCCAATCACAATATCCAACATGGAGCCTTTGTTTATAAAATGGTTTGTCCTGATGCTTCTTTTGCCTAATTAAAACACTTTTTCCAAGCAGACAGACATTTTTCTGTGATTTTCACTCCTCTATAGCCCACACAAAACATGCCACTTGCTAAAAACTACTAAAAGTTTACATGATGTTTTGGAAAAAGTAGACCATTTGGAAAACTAGATATATTCTGTTTATGATTCAGTTATTGTTTGCTTTCTCTCCCATCCTACTCCACAGAGAGTTTACTTGGGACCTATTTCTGCCTAAAACAAAGTAAAAACAGCGTTTTTGAAGCTCAGCCTCGACATTATTTCTGTATAAATTTCTCCAAATGTTCAATCTTTCTTTTTTCTCAAGTTAAAGCAAATAGTTGAAGAATAGTTTTCAGAAGTAGCAATCTAAAAACAAATGCACATTAGCTCTAAAAGCCAGTTTTAAAATGATACCTTAAAAGTGCCTCCCATTAATTGATTTAAAAAAATAAAAAATGGAACATTTGGTTTAGTAATTAATACATTTCCCAATATTGTACCATAAGTATACTGAATGTAATACTGGCTTTTTCTCCCTGAATATCAGAAATGTAGAATTACAAAATGTTTAATAAAACAAAATACAAATACAATTTTGAGGGGTTAAAAGATTCAGCAGGAAAAATTATAAATTACATATAGAGGTCATAACTTAAGATCTGCATAATAATAAATGTAGAAATGTTTTCAATAAACAAATAAGCCAACCTTCCATACGGCTCTTGATTTCCACAAAACTTTTTAGTAAAGTAGTATAAAATCTTTTTTAGAAATCTGTTTAACTAAAAATAAAATAAGAAATACAAACATCTCAAATTTCCAAGAGGATTTCCCAACATCTACTACTTATTCTGTCATATTAAAGATTATCACCAAAGAATTTCAATGCAGTTATCATTTATATATTTACAAATAATTTATCTATCACCTCCCACATGAACAAAGGTATTCTATGTGAAAGTCCCCTCCTCTTGCTTCATAAGCTTTCTACCTGCCCTTGCTTCAAAAAGAACAAAATACTTGAAGGTTTATCGAAGGGCATGATTCTAATGCTGATGGCTGACCTTAACAGGAATGGTTGCAGGCAAGTGATTTTCAATCATTTATTTTCCATGAAAAGATGAAAGAATATAGGAGTACAAGTTTAATCCTTTTCATTTTGGGAGTTAAATCTACATTCCATATATGCAACAAGACTTTGATTTCTGTTACCTTTAATCACAATTTACTAAATAAATTTTTGATGGCAAAGTGAAATTAACCTAAGACACTTCTTAAGAAAAAATAGAAATTGAGTTGATTTTGAAGGGAAACAAACTTTCTGTGTTTAAAATAGAGTAAACATTCAGGATATATTGCTTTAGTATGCTGAATATTTTCTAAGCACACTATTACTGACAGTAATTTTTAAAACCTTACAAACTGTAACTGTCAAGTTGAACAATTCTGAATTTAAAATCCGGGTTCCATTAAACGTCACAGTATCCACCATGTGTCATAAAGTAAAATTCCCCTTTAGAAGTTTTTTAAATATAAAGGCATAGGATGATCATAAAGCCAAAGAGGAGTACTTCCACAAATGCTTTGTTCTCCGGTGGTCTGAACACAATAGAGAGGAAGCACTATCTTTTCATCAGCTCAAAATTTGGTAGGCATTAAAGCATCCTACATTATTCTGGCTCTTCGCAGGAAGTAGCTTTGCTAATCTAAGTATTTTAGAAATGAGTTGTGTGGTCCCTTCTAGGAAATATGAAAAGCCATTATTCAATCTCTCAAAAAACCTCGACAGTATACTGAAACATATAGGATGGAAAAGACGATGCTGCTGAATTCAACAGGGTCTCATTTGCAGCGAGCTGAGGTCGGGGGAGAGGTCTGAATTTATTCAGATACAAGGAGTGAGGATGCAAGTGCTAATTAATGGAGTGCCTCGAGCCTCAGGGGACAATGCCATAGAAAGCACAGAGAAGACTACACAAGGGATGCGCTCCAAAATTTCTTCACTGCATTCGCATCCACATCTCGAAACTCAGGCTCAAGCCTTTGCCCAGTTATCTAAATCCAGGCTTACACCTGGGATGAGAGTGGGGACACGTACAGAACCTCAGCATATGTCTGGTACCTGAACCACTAAGCAAAATGCTTTTTATCCTATTTTGTAGTGAATGTTTGATGAACATTTTACACTTCGCAAAGGTATGATGAGCTCATGTACACACACACACACACACACACACACACACACACACAGGGTAGGTGACAAATACATAATAAGGCATTCTGTCCTGGGAAAGCTATTCACTTGACAATATGATAAATTTCCTTTATTGTACTGATCAAACGAACATTGTGGAATCCGTGGCCCCGGACTGGTTTCGAAATCTCAGTTCCCTAAAAGGTGCTTTCGGCTTTTACTGGAGGTAGAAAGAAGTAATAGTCTAGAAGCGCAGGAAAGATCACAGTGCTAGAGCTAGAGCGAGAGAGGGTCGTATTTGCAGCCTTCCTAATAACCCTAAGCAACCTTCACCAAAAGGCTACAAAAGGGGTCTTGGTCTCTGTAGTCTATTTTGCTTTTACACCGCAGTTTCAAGAAAACAGATCTATGCAGAAACATAGTGAGAGGTAGGAAACAAACTTTCCGCCTGAGACAGGGAGTAAAACTCTGCCCATAGCCAACTCAGGTTCTACCGAGGGGCTCCGAAGACATCCTTTCCGTCCCTTTGAAACTCTCTCCAGACTCCAACTCTAGCCCCAGGCTCCCTAGTAAGAAAGAACCCAGAGCTCCCTCACCGCGCGCAGAAAAACCCGGGGTGGGGGTGGGGGAGCTTCAAAACCGTTAGCTTGCTTTTTTTTTTTTCCTCCCTCGCTAAGGTTTCTTTTCTCTTCTCTTCCTGTCCAAATATTTCAAATTTCCGCGCCTTAAATAACAGTCTTCTTTTATTTAGTTAGTTTCCTCGGCAGGTTTGGCCGCCCGCATGTCTCTGTCCCCCTACGAGCCAGAGATGCCGCGGGCGCCTAGTTGCTGCTTGCAGCCCCCTTCTGCTGCCCCAGGCCCAGTTTGCACCACACAGCTCGCGACCAGAGCCACAGCACCCTCCTGCCGCGACCTCGCTTGACCTGGCTGTCCAGGCACCGAGAGCTACTAAGGCCGCCCCCTGCCCGGACGCCTGCCTGCCTCTCAGCTTGACTTCCCTTCCCGAACTTGGGAGCATCTTCTGCTTTGGGATTTGGATCACCATGGCCCTGGAGCGGCGAAAGGGCCGCAGCTATAGGAAGGCAGCGGAGAAGGCCAGTGGCCGGAGCCTGCCCCAGCCCCCACCCCGCGGGTAACCTTGGAGGCGCCCTCGGAGTGAGTGTGTGCGCTGCCGCGCCAGCCGGCTGGGGCTAGCTGGCGCTCCGCGCAGCGGGCAGGAGGCGGGAGCTTAGGGGCGGGGAGGGGGAGCGGGGCCCGGCGCCTCCTGGCCGCCGCCACAGCGCCCCGGGAACTGCGGGTTACCCTGGCGGCCAGCCGCCACCCCCGGTCCTGGCCCTCAGGCAGCGGTCCCGGAGGAGGCGGCAGCCATCCCACTGGATATTTCTGGCGACCTGTGCCTGAGGACTGGGGCCGAAGGGCGGCGTGGGAGCAGGAGTGAACGGGCGGGTGAGTGCCTAGCTCTCTGCAGAGGTGAGCTGGCGGCAGGGCGACTGGAGCAACTCGGTGCCCAACGCCAGTGCCAGCACTCCGTTCCTCCTCCCCCTCTTGACAGCTGAAGAGAGACGGGCTCTAAGCCTGACGTCCAACTGAGAAGAGACAAATGCCTCTTTGGCTTCTTAGCCCCTCGAACTATTCACAAAGTTGCCCTGTGATTTTTGCCTTTCTCGCATAAATTACTAAACCTACAGGACCAAAAATGCATGTTCATTCCAACAGACCCTCCGCCCGAAACACCTAAAGGGAGTCTTGTTTTTTCAATCCCAGTTTAGAAAATCCACTAGAGATCTTTAGCGATGCCTCAAAAGAATAAAACTCCCCAGATCTGGATGTAGGTTTGGTAAATTAAGGTTCCAGTGAAATGTTTTTGCCATCTGCTGTAGAAACATTATGCAAACTTCAGGTGTTAGGATGTGGGTTTGGAATTTTCTGTGTTGTATTTAATCCTCACAGACATGAAAAAACAGCTTGGTGAGGCCCGGCAAGCGAGCAAAGGTTATCCTTGCCACCACAGCACCTGCGAAAGCACAAGTGGAACTCGCATGTTTTGCTTCCTGAGTTCTAAAATGGCTTCTAAACGGTCCAGAGGTACCAGCACACATGGGGACAGGGGAGCGGGGGGGTGTCACCGGGTCAGGAGAGTTTGTACACTAAAAAACAAAACAAAAAAACCCACACACAGAGATATTATTATACTAAAATTCTTGCACCTAACCTCCCTCTATCCCCATCCTCATCAATCCAGGAAGAATTTTAGTGTAGGCCTACTTAATAATTTTTATATAATGTCTTTTTCTCTTCCCTCACTACCACCACCCTCAAACACACACATACCAGCCAAAAACATCAGCTCTTTAGGGGAGGAAGAAACCACCAATCCGTATCCAACTCACGTCATTTATTTTGAGCACTAAGAAATCCTACAATCAATGCTATGAAAAAAATAGTTTACCAGGACCTCAAACGCATTTAACTGGTATAATTAAAGTGATACTGTCTTTTAACATGGAATCAATGGGACAGTTTCTGGAATTGATAGGTGAAAAACTCATAATTCTTCCTGGAAATATTTGGAGACAGAGGCTTCTGCTCTTTGTATTTCATCAGTACAATAGTCTCATAGAAAAAAGCAGATACTTTATCTTGATCATATATAAAGCAGTATCATGTAGACCAATTTTATTTTAGTTTAGTGCCTTAAATCTTCAAATTACTTACATGAATAGTGAAAATTCTCATATAAAGGAAAACTGCCAACATCTTTTAATGTTGAATTTTAATTTAGAAGTGTAACCAAATTATCATAACCATATTAAAATACAGTCCCCTCCTGTGTTCCCTTCAGTGTTCAATTTGCCTAAGTTGTTGGAAAAGAGGTCTTCCTGAGCTTAAAATGTATGCTTTGGGTACACGCCTTCATAAAATAAAAAATAATTCATTGATATTTAGGAATAATTATTCAATCATTTGACAATTCTGTATATAGCTACTGTAACAGTATCTCCTTCTTAATTTTGGAACTATTATACTGTACATTCTGGGCCCCTTTGAGCCCACATAGTTCTTGTTCCATAGTTTTCTCCCTTAAATCCTTTTGTTAAAAAGTGACTGCCTTCAATGATGCAGCAACATTCTGATGCCGATTCTGCTAATTCAAGCACTTAAGACCATATCTATTCAGACTATTTAGAAATGACATGTATGTCTTCTTTTGTCAAAGTTTGGAACACAGATGAATGAATAAAAACATTTGAAAGCCTAGAATAGTTTGAAAATCAATAACAATCTTATATTGTGTTGATGATTCAATATAAATAAAAATACTTATATGTTAGAAAAATAATTGTGATCAAATTATTAAATTAAGCAGCATCTGATGATGATTAACAATATAATATTTCCTATTTCAATATTCAAATAAACAAGTGTGTTGTGGTATGCTTTTTAATTGTGAAAGATAATTTTACATAATCATCATCATAAGAAAAAAAAAAGAAATGAAACACCTCAGACTCTCTTCTTCAATGTTAAGTAAAACAAAATTAAGAATAGTAGTGTTTTTAAAAAAATACTTCACTACCTTAACAGCTTTAGTTTGGGTTAATCTTATTCTTTTTTTTTTTTTTTTCAGTTTTTCTTTTCTTTCCTTTTTTCTCTTTCTCTTCTTTCTTTATTTATTTACTTATTTGTTTTTTGCTTCCATGTTTCAAGTAATGAACAAAAAAAAATCACATGTACAGATTTCCAATTTTTCTTTATTCCTGCTTCCTCAGCCATCTCTCTATTCTCAAAAATTTCTTGAACTTTTTAGTCTTCATCCTCATTAATTCAAATTTATCATAGGCCTATGAGTCAAAAAGCATTAAGCCTTTATTTTATTTAAAATAAAAGTAAGTGAAAAAATGTGGATATTAAGTTATAGCAGTTGTGTATTTATGCTTAGAATATAAATTAGTTGAAATATTAAAATGTTTAATATTTGACATATGCTAAGATTTTTAGCATAGAATCAAAATGTAAAAAACTTGAAATTTAATTTCTGCTCTTCAAAAAATAATTTAAATAGTTTAATTTGTCACAAGAGCAAGGTAATTGTTTTAACTAATAAAAAGTTAAATTATTAACACTTACAAAAAATGTGAAGAGAAGACTATAATATTAAATCCAAAGCTATTTTTAGAAATAAATTACTCTTACTAGTAAATTATATATTTTAATTGTGGTGTACATTATTTTATAGTTACACTTTGAACCTGGCACATGGACTAACATTTTCTGAGTTTAAAATTTTCTATTTTTATGTACTAAACAGGTAAGCAAAGTAATGATTTTTGGTCCTGTTATATGAGAATTTTAAGATATATGTGTGTATGTGGAGATATTTCTTACTAAAATTCAGTACTAAACAAATGGACATTTTGAACAGAAACTGCCAATTTGCCTTACATTACTGTTTTAAGATATTAAATTGTGATCATCTACAGAAATATAAGCTGACAGTTTTTGGGATATAGGTGAGATCATTTTCATTAATGATCCAGGGAATGATAAAAATTAAAATCTTAGTACTGAAAACAATGATGCAGGTCCTAGTTCTACCTGTTATTATCTCACATTCTTATCATGAGACAAATACATATAAAAGCCACTTACAATTCACAATTTGGAAATTTCAAATACTAGAAATAGAATTGTGATGGTGACAAGAGGAAGAATGGATAATTTCAATATTTTAGATAGTAATACAGTAGATTTAGTAAATATTAGCTATGTGATGGATAATTTGCTAAAGAATCCAAAAGCAAAGATGAAATAAGACTAAAAGATATTTGCCCAAGAATCAAAAAGCAGGACAAAGAAGACCAAAAAGATATTTTTTTCAATATATCACAATAATACATATAAGCAAATTAATTTTCTTGCATGGATAATTTTCCAATCTCCTGTGAATTTTTCCACCATGTCCATTTGGATAATGTTTTAAAACACATACCCAGGACAAAACCTCACTATTAATAGCCATATGTGTAAATAACATATATAGTATGTTTGACTTACATACAACAGACACATATTCTACCCCAAAATAGCAGCACCAAGCTTAGCACCATTCTGAAAGAATTAGTAGATACAGCTGGACATCTGGACTAGACTGAGGGGCTGTTCAATGTGAAGTCAGAATAGGGCCATATATGAGAGAGCATTGAACTGCCTGAATGCTGGCTAATTTGCTCAAAAGTAATCAAAATGACTCTGAGCTTGTATAGTTGTTTAAATATGTGGTGTACCTACTGGAAAAGCAAATAGATCTATATAAAAACAAAAGAAGGAATTTTTTTTTTTAGTACAGAGGGACATAACAGATATAAGAAAAATCTTAAGGTGGCAACATAATAGAGCATTGTACATAACAGCATTAGCTAAAGATCAATGGTTGCTTTCAAATTCTTTAAAAGACTTACTTACCATGTTTTAAAGATTTAAAAAACATAGTTTTTCTAACATGACTATTACTTATGAACACCAATACATATGAATTTATTAATATTCTGATTTTTAAAATTCCCATGAAAAAGTATTCCAAAATACTTTTTAGTTCATCAGACCCCACTGAAAGAACTGGTACCATACCCTGAGATCAACAAATAAAGTTTTTGGCTTATCTACATTGAAGAATTTTAAAGATCAGTGCTTTTTCAGGTAAATATTTTCTCAAAATATAATGATGAAGATCTGGGAATTTTTAGTCCTACTATCTTTATTCTCATAAGGAGATTATATTTAGGAACAATGTAAGATTAATATAAGATTGCACTAGTAAAGTGATGTTTTATATTATTCCTTTGAGTTTCAATATATAAAATTTAAATAATAGAACAGTTTATGGCTATTGTGTTTATTCTACTCATCAACAAAACATACTGAAGAGAATCAGATCAAAACATCAGACATAAAATTCAAACTACAGGACAACAATGATATTAAATCAACTGACAGAAAAATTATCTGTCACAGAAATCAGTTTGGGGGAAAGGAGTAGGACGGGAAAATATTTAAATGTCTTTCCATTAGACAAAAAAGATTATTAGTTCCTTATCTAATACTGTAGAAAATTAAAGCTTAAACATTTAAGAAAGTGGTATGAACATCCTAAAAATAAGTGGTCTGTGTTCAAGAAGTGTGAGTAATTTATCTGAGAGGATTCTCTGAAATGTTTTAATATAATTATGAATATGTTAGCCTATAAAACATGCTTGATAGAATCTTGACTTATATTGAATTTGTCATCATTTGTAGACTAGTAAATCATATACATACAAAAATAGGCAATATTTTATTAGATGTCTTTTTTGGGTACTTTTTAATTTGTTCTCTTGTTCATTCAGTTTACATTTCAATGGGAGAAAATAAATACATAAGCAAGTTAATACATATTTATCTTGCATCTGTTTTAGCTTGTTTAATATTTATAACCCCTTCATGGATTGGATATTTTTATGCAATTTTACAAATCAGAAAACTCAGATTTGATGATGAGCAAGTAACTTGTCCATGGTCAAACTGGTAATTTATAGCATAAGACAAACTTGTCTTTTTCTATTGCACTGTGACCAAATGGAAAGATCTTTCACAAAAATTGCCACAAATCATTCAACAAAATGATCACATGTTAAGGTTCAATTATTCAACAAAATTATCACCTAATAGGTTTATGATCTTTGGGACTAATTATATCTGAGGCTTTCAACATCTGTAAAATAGTAGCCATAATACATAGTTTTCCTTGTTATTATAAATAAGAAATGAAATGTGTGCAATGTTCTGGATACTCAATAAGCCTTTAGTAAACAGCTGTTATTATTATGGAAATACAAAATAACATAAATCCATTCTTTACCTCAAGCAACTTAAAAACTATTAGGGTGAATAAAGATACGGCAGACATGTAACAATGGGAAAGTAAGTGACGTATAAGCAAGTGTATGATAGTATGGATGGCACTAAAAAGCAGCCTTATTAGAAAAACTCTTTATTGGAAGGCTAATGATATTCATTTAAATATCTTACTGTAGAAAACTTCTCTTACCAAAAAGAAAAGTCTACCTCAAAATAACTGTATCTTTCTAACTTGTAATCTCTAGGAATGTCTGTACTTAACAAATATATCCAGCTAACAATGAAAAGTGCGTACATGGACAGAAAATTTATTATAAAATAATTCATAAGTAGGTATTTTGAAAGGTGTCTTCTGTTGTTTTGGAATAAGTGAATATGATACTCTGAATCAAATAAGAATAGAAAAATTGCAAGCAGTTCGTAAACATTACAAAATGGCATCCATAATTAGTAGTCAGTCTAGGATAGGGAATGGCTTTAGAGTCAAATAGTTCTAATTCTGGCCTTTACTATGTATCTTACCTTGGAACAGGCACTTAACCTTTTTGACCTTCACTTTTTTCATTTGTAAAATAGGTATAATATTTACTTTATAGTATTGTAATATTTACAAATAGTATTTATTAATAATCTCCTTTAAACTCTAATATAGAAAATATGGAAGGTTATATACAAACAAGTTTCTTGTGATGTAGATTTAGTTGTATTAGTCAGAAAGGAAAAAATATCCTCTTAGATGACCACAACCCTAGTAACACATTTGCCAATTAAAAATGAAAACTTTAAATTGACTTAAAATTAACACTCTAAGCAACTTTATGCACCTGTGCTGTGCATGTGATCAATTTATATATACATTCTTTTTTTAAAAAGAAAAGAAGAAAAGAAACAAAAGAAAAAACAGCAATATATCTACTGCCCTTTACTTAATACAAACATGATGATGACTACAAGTATGCCTTGTTATTTACAGTTTTAATTTATGTAGCTCCTTTTTGGAGTATTGAAAAGAGATTGTTTCCTCATTTATCTTCCTCCATAAGAACAGGGAAATGTGTTTCTTTTGGACAACTTACTATCCCCAATTCCTTGCATGATGCCTACACATGTCAGGTGCCCAGTAAATACATGTTGAATGATGGTAGAAAGTGGATGAATGGTAGAATAAAGAAATCCTGGCTGGGGATGTAGTTTAATGAAAGAATGCTTGCCTAGCATGTGCAGGGCTCTGGATTCAATCCTCAACACTGAAAAAAAGTAAAGAACACAATTTTATAACCAACAATGTAATACCTGATTAGAAACCACTGTATGGAAGTCTGCAGAAAAACTGGACATCTAAATGATCTCAAAGTATCACCTCTAAAATTATCATAATGAAATGAATTGATATGTACTTCTTCTGCCCCACCACTCATGATGCTGGGATGGAACCCAAGGCCTTGTGCATGCTATGCAAGCACTCTACCACTGAGTTATAGCCCCAGCTCTTTCCAAATTTAAGTTGAGATAGGGACTTGCTTAGTTGCCTGAGCTGGCCTTGAACTCCCACCTCAGCCTCCTGAGTAGTTGGGATTATGGAGTAGACCACCATATCCAGCTTTTTATTCAGGTGTGGGGGGAGCAGGGTTTCCCTGTGTTGCCTAGGCTGACCTGGAAATTTGGGGCTCAAGTTTTCCTCCTGCCTCAGCCTCCTGGGCAACTAGGACTACAGGTTGGCATGCCACCAGCTATAAATGGCACCGCCCCATCTCTGGTACTGGGGATTGAACCACTAAGCTTTACCACTAAGCTACATCCCCAGTCATTTTTATTTTTAAATATTTTGATCCAGGGTCTTTTTTTTTTTTTAAGTACCGGCGATTGAACTCAGGGGTACTCGGCCACTGAACCACATCCCCAGCCCTATTTTGTGTTTTATGTAGAGACAGGGTCTCACTGAGTTCCTTAATACCTCACCATTGCTGGGGCTAGCTTTGAACTCACAATTCTCCTGTCTTAGCCTCCCAAAGTGCTAGGATTACAGGCGTGCGCCACTGTGCCCAGCTGATCCACTGATTGAGGCTGGCCTTAAACTTGTAATCCTCCTGTCTCAGCCTTCTGAATCTCTGAGATTACTGATGCATGCACTACTGTGCCCAATGGCATATGTCTCTTGATGGATACAGTGGTAAATACACAATATTACCTGTGAAATATTCTTGCCAAGAATGTGCAAATTATGAAAAGTCCATTAAACAAATACAGATTGAGACATTCTTTTAAAAAATTTTATAAGACAATTGACTAACTTCTTTTAAAAAATACTATCCCCTTTATTATATATAATTATATACACCAATGGGAAGGAAAAATACTACCACAGAAAAATAATCTAAAACTGTTATAGATTAAAAGTGAATATGGAGATAATACACACAGCAATAATGCATGATCTTAGCATAGATTCCCAGTCAAATATGAGACAGTTTTAAAGGACTTTTTTGAACAACTAAGGAAATTTTGAATATAGAATATAGATTAAACAAGATTAGTTTATAAATGCTAAGTTCTTGGGTGTGATAATAGTATTGTGATTATTTAGGAGAATATCTTTATTCTTAGAAGATACCAAGAGCTTGTTGTTTGAAAAGATTAATAATATTTGCAAACCCTTACTTAGATTGATCAAGAAATGGAGAGAGCAAAAATTAATTACTACAGGGTTGGGTTTGTGGCTCAGGGGAAGAGCGCTTACCTTGCATGTGTGAAGCACTGGGTTCGATCCTCAGCACCACATAAAAATAAAGATTGTGTCCATCTATGTGTATAAAAAATAGAATTGACTTTTTTAAAAAATTAATTACTACAGTTATTTAAGGAATAAAAGGAAATATTATGAACATGTTTATTTTAAAAAATATCCCCTTTAGAAAAATTTAACTGTACAATGCAGTATTGTTAATTTGATGCACTATGCTGTATAGTAGATCTTCAGAACTTAATTACATTGCATAATTAAAACTTTGTGAGGCCGGGTGCGGTGGCGCAAGCCTGTAATTCCAGCACTTAGGGAGGCTGAGACAGGAGAATTGCCAGTTCAAAGCCAGCCTCAGCAATGGCGAGGTGCTAAGCAACTCGGTGAGAACTTGTCTCTACATAAAACATAAAATAGGGCTGGGGAGGTGGCTCAATGGTCGAGTGCCCCTGAGTTCAATCTCCAATACCAAAAACAAACAAACAAACAAAAACGTTGTGAGTTTATTCTTTTTAAAAATTCTTTGTGGAGTACATATATATTCACAATTTTAAAAAAGAAAATAAATTTAATTCTTAGTTTAAAACACTGTGGCAAAGGAAAGTGCAGGCACACATGACTTCACTACTTGATTATAGCAACCATTTTTTTCCCCTGCACTAGGGATTGAACCCTGGCCTCACAGATACTAAGCAAGTACTCTGCCACTGAGCTAAACCTCCAACAACCCCAATTTTACCAAACTTTTAGGGAAGAAACAATACTCCACAAACTGTTTGAAAAAATAGAGGAGATAAATACTCACTTTAACATTACATATGCTAAAAATTGGAATGATACAGAGATTAGCACGGTCCCTGGGCAAGGATGATACACAAATTTGTGAAGCATTCCATAAAAAAACAGAAGTAAGAATTTCCAGCTCATTTTATTCTATCAGCATATCCTACACTCAAGCAAGGTATCATAAGAAAATAAAACTACGGAGCATACCTCATGAACATAGACACAATCTTTTCTTAAAATAATTATGTATTTTGAGATAGTGTCTATTTTGCACAGACTGATTTTGAACTCATGGGCTCAAGTGATCCTTCACCCTAAGCTATAGCACATATCACAGCACCCAGCCTAAAAATTCTTTTTTTTCCTTAATTTTTTTTTTTTAGTTGTAGATGAACACAATGTCTTTATTTTATTGCTATGTATGTGGTGCTGAGGATCCAACCCAGGGCCTCACGCATGCAAGGCAAGCGCTCTACCGCTGAGCTACAATCCCAGCCCCCTAAAAATTCTTAGTGAAGTATTAGCAAATAGAATTCAGCAATATGTACTAGAGCTTGAGAAAATGAAGTTTAACCAGAAGTCCAAGGCTGACTTAACATTCAAAAGTCAATCAGTTTAATTTACTACATTAACAAAATATACAATAAGACCATAATTATCTCAATAGATTTAGAAAAAAAGTATTTGCAAAGCACAAAACTCCTTCATGATTTAAAAAAAAAAAACTCTCAGCCAGGCACCGTGGTGCACGCCTGTAATCCCAGCACTTTGGGAGGCTGAGACAGGAGAATCGCGAGTTCAAAGCCAGCCTCAGCCATGGGCGAAGTGCTAAGCAACTCAGTGAGACCCTGTCTCTACATAAAACACAAAATAGGGCTGGGGATGTGGCTCAGTGGTTGAAGGCCCCTGAGTTCAATCCTCAGTACCACAAAAAAAAAAAAAAAAAAGAAAGAAAGAAAGAAAGAAAAGAAAAAAAGAAATAACTCTCAATAAATAGTAAGAAAATAGAATTTCTTCAATCTCAAATAGACATCTAAGTGAATTTAGAACAAAACTACTTAATTTGTGTGTGTGTATGGTGTCTGCAGATCACACCCAAGGCTTAGCACATGCTAGACAAGCACTATACCACTGGGCTACACCCAGCCCTGTACTTAATTTTTAGTTTGAATGCTTTCCTCCTCAGCTCAGGTAAAAGGATAGGATGTACACTCTTACCATTTTTATTCAGTGTTACACTGGCTATCTCACCCAGCTGGCTCCAGGACAACATTGTAAAAATGCACATAACCTTTGATCCAGCAACTCTAGTACTAGGAATCTACCCTAAGGAATTCTAAATTTCTCTAGACTCATTTGTACAACTGTTTACTTGACATCTCTTATTGTGTGTCTGATAGGCATCTCAAATTTATGATGTCCCAAACTAAATCCTTAACTTTTATTCCATAAAGCTTGTTTCATTTCCTGTATTTTTTAAAAAATATTTATTTTTTAGTTGTAGGTGGACACAATATCTTTATTTTGTTTTTATGTGGTGCTGAGGATCGAACCCAGGGCCTCCCGCGTGCCAGGCGAGCACGCTACCACTGCGCCACAACCCCAGCTCCTCCTGTATTTTCTATCTCAATAAATAACTTATCATCACCCAAATGATCAAGATAATGAATTTTTTTCTTTTTTGTGATGGGTATAGAATCTAGGGCTTTTCCCATGCTAGGCAAGTACTCTACCACTGAGCTAACCCCAGCTCAGAATAATCAATCTTGACTCTCTTATACCATCTAAACTGTTAGCAATTTCTCCTGACTTCATATATATAAATATATACATATGCAACCATATATATGTCAGATATATATTTATTATGAGTCTGATGACTACTTACCTTCATCACTGAACCTCATTGGTTGCTAATCAGGTGATATAAGAATCTCTGAAGTAACCACTGTACCTTTGTCTGACCAATATGAAGTGATGCCCACCTTGGGGCATTGAGTCAGTTCCACTTGGGTGGAATGGACTGGATGAATGGATACCAGCAAAAAGATTTGGGTCATAATACTGCAGAATGATTGTTCAATTGCATACTTCCTTTCTTATAAACATTAATTTGACAAGCATATAGTGGAACTAAGTAGGAGAAAGGGAAAGAAATAAATTTATCATTTAATTTTATGATGCTCTATAAAATGTTTTCAAATTTTAATTACTTTATGAAACCTATAAAAATTCTTTTTTACAGATATTTTTTAATTACCTAGAGCCAGTGTGTTGTATTAAAAATCAGATTAATGCTTAATGAATCTTTTTCACATGGAATAGAACAGTGATAATATATGCAAATTCATGATATATTCCTCTAAATGGTAAAAAAAATGTTTTTTTTCCTAAGAGGATCTAAATTCAGTTTACATACTTAAAACATAAATGAAGACCTACTTTAAATCTTTGTGCAAGTATCCTTTTCAACTCCTCTTCAGTTTATTATTGATTTTGCTGGCTTCTTCATTAGACCTCAAGAGAATAGTTTTCTTCATTTGAAATACATAATTGCCAAATAGGGCATAGTTCTAAACTTGAAACAGTCACAGTCTTATAAAATTCACCCTTACTAAACAAGGATGGAACTGGAGATCATTAAGTGAAATAAGCCAGGCACAGAAATAAAAGTATCACACTATCTCACTCATACTTGGAATCCAAAAAAAAAAAAAAGATCTCATAGAAGATGAGAGTAGAACAGTGGTTATCAGAGGCTGAGGAGATTATGGAGGAAGGAAGATGGGGAAAAAATGATCAATGGGTACTAAGTTACAGTTAGAATCATGAATTTGTGGTGTGCTGTTGCACAGTAGAGTGACTATGGATAATAGTAATGTAGTGTATATTTAAACAATTTAGAAAAAATGATTTTGAATGTTTTTTAAAATTTATTTTAAAAAATTTTAGTTGTAGATGGACACAATACTTTGTTCTTTATTTATTTATTTTTATGTAGTGCTGAGGATTGAACCCAGTGCCTTACATGTGCTAGGCAAGCACGCTACCACTGAGCTACAACCCCAGCTCCTTGAATGTTTTTGAATGTTGAGGAGATATAAATGCTTAAAATTATGCAGCATATACATGTATATAAGCATCACATGGATACCAGCATGGTACTCCCACCAATGCTATCAATTTTACATTTTTAACATCTCAGTAAAAAATAAATTTATTTATTTATTTATTTATTCAGGTACCAGGGATTGAACTCAGGGGTACTCAACCACTGAGCCACATGCGCAGTCCTATTTTGTGTTTTATGTAGAGACAGGGTCTCACCGAGCTGCTTAGCATCTCGCCATGGCTGAGGCTGGCTTTGAACTCGCGATTCTCCTGTCTCAGCCTTCCAAAGTGCTGGGATTATAAGCGTGAGCCACCGCACCTGGCTAAAAATGAATTTATTTTTAAAAATTACCCTATTTAACTAAGATAACTACCCTATACACAAAATTTCAAATTAATTGTTGCTTTTTATTTATTTTTTAAAATTTGGCGACAAGGTCTTGCTGAATTACCTAGGGCCTCACTAAGTTAGTGAGGCTGGCTTTGAACTTGCAAATCCTCCTGCCTCAGCCTCCTGAGTCTCTGGGATTACAGGTACGCACCCCTGCACCTGGTGAATTATTATTACTTTTTAAAAGAGATAAATTCTTTACCTTTAAACATAGGTGAGTACTGCTGTTCAAGAAGGTTATGTCAGTTGGATGCAATTTATACATGTATACTGAATGTATAAAAATGTATAGTGTCATTATATACTACATTATATGTAGTGTCACTACATATAGTGTCATTATATGTGAGGATTACAATAAAGGCTGAGATGTAGTCAAAACAACAGAGTTGGGTTTTGCCTATATAGAATCACACTTACATAGATGTAGTTTACACTGCTTCCGTATGACATAAATGCTTACATATAGTTCTTTTTTTTTTTTTAGCCAACTCCAAATGTCTTGGTCCTATTGACTCTCTTTGTCCTTCAGATATAAAAGTGCTAATGGATTTTGGTTGTTTGTTGGTTTTTAAAATTTTGGGAGGAGTTTTGTTTGTTTGTTTCTTCTTTGGCATGTGTATATATGCATGCTGAGGACTGATCCCAGGGCCTCATGCATGCTAACCACGCACACTATCGCTGAGCTACACTCCCAGCTCTATCTTTGGTTCTTAAAATCCTCACCTTTTCTTGTTTTTTTCTTTTCCCCTTAATCTTGTCCACATCTTTGTAAATAATTCCTTTATAAAACTCTCTTAAGTCATTTTGATTATGCCACCAGTTTTATGCAAGTATTTAAATTATTATAACCTATCTCGACATGGGATCTGAATGAAGGACGAAGTGTGAAATGTTCAGCTCCCACATAACTATAGCTTTACTTTTGTAAATATATTAGAGGGCTTTCTGCTAATCTTCAAAAGTAGCATTCCTTCGACCAATTACACGAAGGAACGGACCAAGTTTATTTATTTATTTATTTTTACTTTTTAATATTTTTTTAGTTGTAGATGGACACAATGTCTTTATTTTATTGCTTTGTACGTGGTGCTGAGGATCCAACCCAGGGCCTCACGCATGAAAGGCAAGCGCTCTACCGCTGAGCTACAATCCCAGCCCCCAAGTTTATTTTTTTTAACATTACATTCTTTGTAACTGACACACTGCAAACATCCAATAAATACTTGCTCATTTATTTATTTAACAAATATTAACTGAGCACCTATTGTGTTTCAGGCCCTGCTTCAGGTTCTACAAACAGAAAAAATGGACCAAGTCTTTCCTCATCTGAAGTGAATAAAAAAGTTCTGTTCCACATATAGGTCCATGTGATCTTAATAGAGTTTACATGAAAAAAAAAAACCATGCTGTAGACAAACAAATTTGGGAAACAATTACTCAAAAACTGAATTGATTTTTGTTGAAGGTTTTCTTAGTTACTTCAATAAATAAATAATAAATAATAAATAATAAATTTCCAAGAGGGTGTTGATGAATATGCAGTGTTTCCCAAGCTTTGAAATCACAGAGCCCCCTTTTCAAGGAGCAAAAGTTAACATTTCAAAATAGGCTGTAACATTTTGGGAGAAGAACATGGTTGTTGCTTTTAATTTTTAAACGTTTAAAGAAATGTTTGACTAAAAGTAGAAATTACCTATCTAATCCACACTCATTTGTCACTTGATTAAAAATGTACAACACTCAATGATCTTTATGAATTTAAGAATAATTCATGTCTCTTTTAGAAGATACAAATGAAATTTAAACAGTTTTACAGTGGACTCTTGGGGTGAAATATAATTAACAAAAGATTTTCAGAAAACAATTTATGCTTCAAAGAAGTATGTAGGACATTCAAACAGAATAATTTCAAAATCATCAAGGTTGAATTTAGGCACATATCAATAAAACCTTAATCTAAATTACTGATTCACCAGGATGACCTGATGCACAAACCATGTATCTTCGCAATTGCATGTCTTAATGTCTTCCTTTGTTCTCAGAAGTAGTTCTAGTTCTACTTTTTAATCCGTGTGTTTTGAAAAAAAAACTCACCTCTAAGCCTTAGTTTCTTTAACTGCAATATGAGATAATTTAGCTATTACACAAGATTAAATAGATTTATATGTATGAAATTCCTCTCATGAGATTACAGACAAGGGGAATAAGCTAGAATGGTTCATGTGGTCATGGGTTAGTTGGATATTTCAGTTAGAATTCATGTTTAACTTAATATAGATGGTTACATATAGAAATATTTATACATATGTGTATGTACATGGGTTAGTATATGCACATATATTTCTTTGTTCTGTCATCTGAGAGAGCCTAGAATAAAAGACATCCCAGAGGCAATGAGCAGTTAGTGCCCAGATACTGATATTTAATATCATTTTCCATCAAAAGGAGCCTGGGATCTTTGAAGAAATAGCTAATTATAAGACTGGGGTAGGAAATATACAAGATGAAGCTAGATCATTTTATAGTGTTAGCAAATAAGGAATTGTTCAAAGAGCATCCCTGTGGGTGCATGCGCACACACACACACCAGTGGGATGTGGTCAAGGAACACAGAGGACATCTGAAAGAACTCACAATGACCAATGTTAGAAAAATCTGAGCAGTTAAGTAAATATAGCAGCACTGAATTATAATGCAAAGAATATATTTAATATCTGACAATTCATACTGATACAAATAAATGATTGAATAAGTTAATAAATTGGGAAGAACAGGCAAATATCTAATGCAGAAGAATTCCAAATATATAGATAACTGCCCACTCCTTAAATGAGGGCTGCACATAATGATTTTTCTTTCAAAGAATATATAGAGTATGGAAACAGAAAGAGAGAAAAAAGAATAGCTTTGCAATGGAAAACTCTGACAAATACTACTTCAGTCATATGATTGAGGTCAACATCAAAAGTCCTAAGTCATGTTGATGATATATATGTAACCTTGATAGAATATGATGAAAATAAAACTTTACATTTGTAATCTTTCTCTAGAAACCTTATAATCTCCATCTAATCATGACAAAAACAGTAGACAAATTCTAATAGCTATCCTACAATATACCTGAGTGGTCCTCAAAACTACCAATATCTGCAAAAACAAAGGAAATCTGAGAAAATGTCACAGCCAAAGGAACCTAAGAAGACAATATAACTAAACATAATGAGGGATGTCAGATGGGGTCATGGAACAGAAAAAAGACATTAGGTAAAAACTAAGGAAACATGAATAAACTATAGACTTAATAATAATATATTCAGTGGTTAACTATAATAATGTACCATGCTAATAATGTAAGAGATTAATGACAGGGTAAGCTGTGGGGAGGTGTATGGGAACTTTGTTCTATCTGCTCAATTCTTCTGTAAATCTAAACTTATTCTAAATAATAAAGTCTTAACTTAAAAATGCCTCTCATAGTGCCTAGTATATGAAAGGTGTTCAGAAAGCACTGTACTATCATTGTTATTATCAATTAATAATAGTGATGATGTAACCTATGTTTTTTCATTTGGCACCAGTTTATGGTTACAAACATAATCTTATTTATAATAATCATAATTATTTCAATGGAAGTTATTATAGCATAGAGAAAAAACATGTTTAGCGAAAAGCACAGAGATGAAAAGCTTGGCTCTGAAACTTTACAAGCTTTGTTACCTTAGAGAAGTTATTTACTATACCCAATTTCCTCCTTTTAAAAATTGGGCAAAAAATAACACCTACAATAATTGCATATTGCTAGAAGGACATGAAACAATGTAAACATTCATTTGTTCATTTTACTAATTTTTATGAAGTACCTACAATGAGGAAAACCAAGAAAGAAAAGAGGTCTTATGGTGGAGGGAGTAGAGATTGGAAATAGTGGAAATTGAGTTATGGATCTGTTAAATTCGATTTGTTTATTGGCTATGCAAATGGAAAAGTACAATAAATGTTGGTATATGAATGTCTTGAACACAAAGAAGAGGTCAAGGTTAGAGAAAAAATTTAGCTTTATAGTTTTGTGTCTGACTAAGTACACCTGGGGGAAATTCCAACACTTTGAGCTCTAGTATAAAAAGAATAACACAAAAGGCTAAGGGGGGAGAACCAGAGGGTTGAGGAGAAAAATCAGAAGACAATGTAAGAGATAAAAGAAAAAAAAGAGTTCAAGAAGAAAAGTGTTGAATATTACAGAGAGATCCAGTGAAATGAGGAATATCACCCATTGGCTTTGGCTTTGATAATAGTAAGGTGGATGAGAAATTTCAGTGAAGTGATAGAGGTAGCACAATGAAGTAGGGCTGAAGAGTAAATGCAATATAAAGTAGAGTAGTAAAGTAGCCTGTAAAGTAGCCTGTTCTATTTCACAGTAAAGTAGCCTGTTCTATTTCTTGAAAAATGTGTAGAGACCAAGTTGAGAATTTTACTGTGAAAGGGAACAAAGAAATGAGGTGGTAGCCAAAGGTGAATTTACTGCCAATGGAAGACTTTTATAAATGGGATACGAGAGTGTGTTCTTAGGATTGGAATGATCCCATGGAAAGTAAGACATTTAGCATACACAGCAGGGTACTCAAACAGGTTTTGTTATTGTTATTTTTATTTGTTTGTTTTAGTTGTTGTTATAAGACCTCCAATCTTGCACCTCCAAAATCTCACCCAGTTATGTCTGGAATTCAGAGAATATCTCATGTGAGATCATGAATAGCCCATCTTCTACTATGTCTTGTTCTTGGTAGACTCCCTTCAGTAAAATCTTGTGACCTCCCACAGCTACAGCTATTACTCAGTGATGCCTCTGCATTGCTACTAGTCCTGAAGTTAATTTTGAGTCTTTCTGTTTTTGTTTTTTGTTTTTGGTACCAGGGATTGAACTCAGGGGTACTCAACCATTGAACCACATCCCCAGCCCTATTTTGTGTTTTATGTAGAGATAGCACCTTGCCATTGCTGAGGCTGGCTTTGAACTCGTGATTCTCCTGTCTCAGCCTCCTAAAGTGCTGGGATTACAGGTGTGCATAACTGTGCCCGGCTTCATTTTGAGTCTTCTGATGTCCTTTCCAAAAGCAGTGTACCTTTGCTCCCAAAGCTGCTAATGCAAATATACCAAAATCCTTTAGTTGCCAGAATTATGATGGATTTCTTAGAGTCTTCCTGGGCAATATTTGGGGCAGAGGAGAAAATGCTTTTCTCCCTCACTTTATATACATGGAAAACAAGCCAATGCTGATTGTGATACAGAGCATCTCACAGTAAAGTAGCCTGTTCTATTTCTTGATAAAATGACTTTCCCTAAGGAGCTCAAACTTAAGTCCATTAGCTGGGCCTATTCTTTAGGATACATCTCATCTTGTCTTCCAAATTGTTCTATTCATCCTTATACTCCCACAATTTTATGCACAATTCCTAGTTGGTCTAGTAGATTTTTTTTTTTTGGTACTGGGGATTGAACTCAGGGGTACTTGACCACTGAGCCACATCCCCAGCCCTATTTGTGTTTTTCGTAGAGACAGTGTCTCAGTTGCTAAGTGCCTCACCATTGCGAAGGCTGGCTTTGAATTTGCGATTCTCCTGTCTCAGCCTCCCAAAGTGCTGGGATTATAGGCGTGCACCACTATGCCCAGCTTAGCAGATTGGTTTTTAAAGGGGGTAGTGGGAGTGGTCTGCTCTGAATGAAGGCATTAAATGGGTAAACCTAGTAAAAAAAAAAAATTGAAAACAACTATAAAACTGACTAAAGGTGGATCTTCTTTTTACTATCACCATGCACCAGCAATAAAATACCTGTTCCCCCACATATTATGTTATTCTAAGTTCTAAATAATTGTGCAGTTGTATTGTGATTTTTAAAAATAGTTTTTAGTTGTAGATGAACACAACCTTTATTTTATTTATTTATTTTTATGTGGTGCCAAGAATCAAACCCAGTGCCTCACACATGCTAGGCAAGTGCTCTACTACTGACACAACCCCAGCCCCACACTATGATTTTTAATAATATATATATATAAACTTTTGTTTAGCATATTTTATTATTTAAACAATATATTCTACAAGGAAGTTAATTTGGAGTTAGACTTCAACACAATTAGACTCAGCTACACATTTTTCTTTTGAGAAGTTCACAATGATTAAGACCTGCTTGTGTTCACTGAAGATGTTCTAACCTCTTTTCTCTAACCACTGTGGTACTATATATTTGTGTATTTCAACAATTCATTTGCTATAGATAATGATAGTAGATATTATAAAGACGAAGAAACAATTTGGGTTACTTTGATTCTGTCACTTTATTTTTAAAAATTTTTTCCTAGTTGTAAATGGACAGCATGCCTTTACTTTTATTTTTTAATTTTTATTTATTTTTAGTTGTAGATGGACACAAATATCTTTATTTTATTCATTTATTTTTATGTGGTGCTGAGGATCGAACCCAGTGCCTCACACATGTGAGGCAAGTGCTCTACCACTGAGCTACAATCCCAGCCCCTTTACTTTTATTTTTATGTGGTGCTAGTGATTGAATCCAGTGCCTCACACATGCTAGGCAAGCACTCTGCCACTGAGCTACAGCCCCAGCCTCGATTCTGTCATTTTCAATGAATATATCTCAGTGGCTCAGAGGCTGAGGCAAGAGGATGGCAAGTTCCAAGACAGCCTCAGCAACGGCAAGGCACTAAGCAACTCAGTGAGACCCTGTCTCTAAATAAAATACAAAACAGGGATGAGAATGTGGCTCAGTGGTTGGGTGCCCCTGAGTCAATCCCCAGTACCCACCCTCCAAAATGGGTAAATGATTTGAATAAGCAGTTTTCAGAAGATATATGAATGACAAAATATATGAAAAAATGATGTTGGTAGAAATGCAAATTAGCACAGCCATTATGGGAAACAGTATGAAGGAAGGTTCCTAAACTGCAAACAGAACTAACATGATTCAGCAATCCCACCACTGGGTATATATCCAAGGGAAATGAAATCATTACATCAAAGAGATACCAGGATTACAATGTTTACTACAGTACTATTCATAATAACCAAGATATGGAATCAGCCTAGATGTCCATTGATGGATTAATAGATGAAGTGTGGTACATATACAAAATGAAATATTTAGTTATAAAAATAAGTAAAATCTGTCTTTGTGGTAACATGGATGGAACTGAAAAATGTTATGTCAAATGAAATAAGTCAGGCATAAAAAGACAAATATTAAATGTTCTTTCTCATATGTGGAAGCTTAAAAAGTTGATTTGATAAATGCAGAGTATAATAGTGAGTATAATAGTGATTGCTAGAATCTAGACAGCGGGGTGAGGAGAAGAACATATGAAGCAGAGCTGTAGGAAGAATGAAAACACCGGGAGAGTAACTAGGTAGATAAGTACAAAAGAAGTTGGATTTTTCAAAAGCAACAATAATAGCATCTTGTGAGATTTATTACATATGTATAAATAAAATATATGACAACAGTGTCATAAAGGGAGGAAGGGGAATAAATAGAATTAAATTGTTGTAAAAATCTTCTATTTGTGGTAGAAGTACAAATTTGCCTATATTTACTACCTGTGTTGGTAAGCTTTCTGTCACTATAACAAACACCTGATGTAATCAATTTATAAAGAGAAAATTCTTCAGTTGGCTCCGGGTTGGAGATTTCAGGCCATGATTGGGAACCCATTGCTTTTAGGATTCTATAGCATTCCACTCCTAACTATTCCAAACTATAGGATTCTACTCTTGGCTCCCAAAGGCTCATGTCCATTTCACAATGCAAAATACTTTCAGTCCATCTCCAAGAATCCCTAAAGTCTTAACTATTCCAGGGTTGATCAAAAGTTCAAGTCCACAGTCTCCTTAAACTTGAGGTACTGGGAACTGAGCCCAGGACCTCACACATGCTAGGCAAGCAAGCACACTTGCCCTGAGCTGCATCCTCAGTCCTTTTTATTCTATTTTGAGATAGGATCTCACTAGGTTGTCCAGACTGGCCTTGAACTTGTGATCCTCCTGCCTTAACCTCCCAAGTGGCTGGTATTACAGGCATATGCCACCATGTCTAGCTGCACTTGGCTTCTTTTTAATGGTGTTACTCTATTTAGCAAGTGTACCCTCCTTGGTCAGAATTTTACCTGTGATCCTTTTCTGGCCAACCCGGAAAAACAAAAAACAAAAACATGTCTTTCTGTTTTATTCCTCTTTGCTTCTGATTCTTATTGTAAATGAGAATACCCATGCCATTGCCTGAATACTGTGCTGCCTTGAAACATCCCACCCCCAATAAACTAGTCCATTACCTTTAAGCTCAGCCTCCCATAAAAGACTTTTTTGTCTTAGACATGAATAAAATGCAGTCAAAATGCAGTTAAATGTTTTGCTTGTATAGCACAGGCAGCCTCTAATCTAGTTCCCAACAGAACTCGCATTTCTATATGAGACTTTTTTTTTCTGTAGTGCTGTGGATGAAACCCAGTGCCTCACACATGTCATGCAAGTGTACTAGCACTGAGCCACAAACCCAGCCCCATCTGAATTCTCATTAGTATAATCTTGAAGAAGAATAAGATTTTAAGTTACTATAAAGTTACAATAGTTAATATATTGTGGCATTAGCACAATAGATATGCAGACCAATAATGGTACAGTATTCTGTTGAGTTCAGAAAGAGATCCAGATATGTCATCACCTGATTTTCAATGAAGTTGTAAACGCAATTAAGTAGGGGGAGGATTTTTTTTAAAGAAAATAGTGCTGGACTAATTGGATATCTGTATGAGAAAGAGTGAAACTTAACCCCTAAATCATACCACTTTTGAGAATAGTTGAGATGGGGCTGGGGTTGTGGCTCAGTGGTAGAGCACTTGCCTACCATGCATGAAGCACTGAGTTCGATTCTCAGCACCACATATAAATAAATAAATTAATTAATTAATTAAAGGTCCAGCAACAACTAAAAAAAAAGAAGAAGATTAAAAAAGAATAGCTGAAATGAAACATGCATCTAAATATGAAACCACAATAAAGTTTATAGAGAAAAACAGAAGAATATCTTTATAATCTTGTTGTAGGCAAAGATTTAAGCAGGGCACAAAGACACAATAATTAAATAAAAATTAATTACATACTTCATTAAGAACTTCAGTTCTCTGGGAGCTGTGGTACACATCTGTAATCCCAGTAACTTGAGAGTTTGAGGCATGAGGATCACAAGTTCAAGACCAGAGTTGGCAGCTTAGTAAGACCTTCTCTCACAATAAAAAATGAAAATAATAAACTGGTCTGGAGATAAAGCTCGGTGGTAGAATGTCTCTGGGCACAATCCCCAGTAAAAGAAAGCAAGAAAGGAAAACAGAAAAAGAAGAAAGAAGAAAAGAAGCTGAGTTCATCAAAAAATACCAGTAACAGTAATGAGAAAGGTTAACAGTCCAGAGAAACTATTCATAATACATACATTTAAACTTTGTATATATGCTGAGTTTATAAAGAACTTCTACAAATAAGACAGAGAAAAACATATATTAATTTTAAAACTCACAAAAAAATGGAACATGACCCAAATTGGCAATTGGCTTCGATATCTTTATCATCAGGAAAATACAATTTAGAACTATAATGAGATATCATCTTATATTTACCATAATAGCTAATAATAAAAAGGACTAACAGTACCAGATATTAAAGAAGATGGAAATCAACTTGAACTCTTAACACATTGCTGGTGAGTATAAATTAGTAAACTACTTTAGAAAATTTTTTGGCAGTATATCCTAAATCTAAAAAGTTAATTCACTTTAAGAGAATACATCCAAAAGAAGTTAATGCATATACTTATCAAAGAATGCAACAACCTATCAACATATGTGAAGAATGTTTACATTCTTTTATTGTATTGTAGAAAAAACTGGAAACAATCAAATATCAGTGAACAACAGAATGGATAAACAATTATGATAAAAGCATACAAGAGGCTGTTTAATAAGATAATAAGAAAAAATATTACTATAATGCATTATGATGAATTATTCTCATGAACATTGACTAAAAAAAGAAGAAATAAAGTATTAAAAAGCTGGGTGCGATGGCACAAGCCTGTAATTCCAGCACTTTGGGAGGCTGAGACAGGAGAATCACGAGTTCAAAGCCAGCCTCAGCAAGAGAGAGGCGCTAAGCAACTCAGTGAGACCCTATCTCTACATAAAACACAAAATAGGAATGGGGATGTGGCTCAGTGCTCGAGTGCCCCTGAGTTCAATCTCCAGTACCAAAAAAAAAATTTATTAAAAGACTAAAAGGCAAAATGAATGTATTGTAATATGTTAGAATAATGGTTGTACAGATGACATGTACATATAGATAAGGAAGGGGTACGAGAGGACCTAGAATGCTCAAATGTCCTTTATCTTAATTTAGTTGCTGCAGAAGTGTTATATACTTCAGTTTTTACTAACACATTTTACTATGTGTATGTCACACCTCAATGGAAAATGTTAGTATGGCAGCTACTAACAATTTGATAATGTGTCATACTCAGGATAAAATTGTAAATTATAGGAATTCATCGAAGACACTTATTGAACTGGACCTTGCCTTACCAGAAATATTTCTCCCTTCTAACAACAGGATGTTATTTACTTGCTATACCAAAATTTTTAGTGTTCTTTATAACATACTACTCATTCTTAAAAATTTGTCTTTGAAAATACTATTCTTTTCCTGGAATACACATAATATCTTCTTATCCTACCCTTGATTTTCCCTAGTAATTCCCACAAAATTTTAAGTCTTAAGTCAGGCATTATCTCATCCAGAAAACTTTCCCAAGTCATTTCAGGCACATTTTTGTATCTTTTCACTGTTCTTTTTTAAAAAATAATTTTATTAGTACATTATAGCTTAACATATGACAGTGGGGTTCATTTCAACACATTCATCAATGCATGTAATATTATTTGCTACATTTCAATCCCTAATACTTCCCCTTTCCCTCCCATCTTCCATCCTCCTGATCCCCTTCCACTACTTTACTTTTCTATATATTTATTGTTTTTTAATGAGGTGCAGCATAGTTATACATAAAAGTGGAATTCATTGTGATAATTTCATACATGCACATAATATAATCTGGTCAATTTTATTCTTCTACTTGGGTCATATTCTGTCAAGGAACTTAACTACATTTTTCCCATATCCCTAGGGATTTTTTTTGTTTTTTTTTTTTTGGTACTAGGGATTGAACCCAGGGCACTTAACTACTGAGCCACATCCCAGCCCTCTTCTGTATTTTATTTAGAGACAGAGTCTATCTGAGTTTCTAAGTCCTCACTAAGTTGCTGAGGCTGGCTTTGAACTCGTGATCCTTCTGCATCAGCCTCCTGAGTTGTTGGGATTACAAGCATGTACCAATGCACCTGGCTTCCATATCCTGAGTTTATGTATGAGGCTGAATTTAAAAGTGGACTAATTAATATGGCAGAAGAAATTTCAAGGCAGCACAGCATTCAGTCAGTGGAATGGATATTGCTGGAAGCCTTTATCCATGTTTACTACAATAATTGGAAGGAGGAAACAGAACTAAAGGATTTTGAAAACTTGCAGGTTGGCCAGCAAAGTGCATGCAGAGATGGGGTCAAGCCATGGGGGAAGGAAAGATGGTAGAATGTGATAGACAACAATGCCTGAGTTTCATGTATGAGTGCACATATGGTGTAACTCTATATTGTGTACAACCAGAGAAGTGAAAAATTGTGCTCCTTTTGTGTACAATAATCAAAATGCATTCTGTTGTCATGTAAACTTAATTTGAATAAATATTTAAAAAGAAAAAAAAGATGGAGTCAAGGAAGGTGCATGCTGAAGAGATTACAATCCCCAAAGAGATGCTAAGTACTTTGCACAAAAATAAAAGGAAAGATGGCTGGCGGGCATATCAGGAACTTGCAAGACTACACCTAGTACAGGCTTCAGGGTACAGAAGAGAAAATTCCTTTGAAAAGAGATCACAGAGGCACACTGTTTGCATGGGAAGTCTGTGGGGGTGGGGTAGAAAGTTGTTTCACCATGCTGAGCCATGAGGCATTCAAAGGCCTCTATAGCTGTAGTATCGGGGGCCCAGGTATTGCATGCTATGGCAGCAGACCTTGGCATCATCCACATGGTACTGGTTTTTCAGGGATGCAGGATGCTAAAGTTAGGGGGTCAAGTCTTCCACTAAAATTTCAAAGGCAGACCTAAAAGGCCAGGCAATGTGTAGCAGAATCAGAGTCCCTATGGGATGCCCCTGAGAGTTGATGCATAAAACTGTAAAAATAAAGCTGAAGGTAAAGGTGGAATTGAGACTCCAGGAATTAAGAGATGTCAGTAATGTGAACACTTTGCAGAGAAAAGTTGCTGGCTGTAGAGAGAGTCAGGCTAAAAGAGAGAACATGTGCACTGCAATTGGAAAGGCCAAAAAGGTAGACCTGCCCATATCCTTTAGAAATCACATCTCCCCACCATTTGTCCTAGATGCTACATGTGGGAGTTACCAGACTTGTTTTCTCAGCAGGGTTTTGGTCTTGCTTTGACCTTATCCCTTATTTCTCTGCCCCTATGCCTCTCTTTTGGAATGAAAATATTTATTTTGTGCCACTGTATATTGGATGTATGTAACTTGCTCTTGATTTTTACAGGGCTCACAGCAAAAAATTTGCCTTGAGTCTCAGATGAGACATTGGTCTTGGAGTTTTGGGTAATGCTAATACTGTTAAGACTATGAAACTCTTGGAGATGGACTGAATGAATTTTGCTTTGTGAGATGAGAATGAGCCTTTGAGGACCAAGGATGAAAAGTTATGGTTTGGATATGAGGTATCCTCCAAAATATCCTGTTAATGTAGGAATAGTCAGAGGTAAAATGATTAGATTACAAAAGCTCTGACCTTCTCAGTCCATCTAATTTGAATGGATAAAATTGGTGGTAACTGTAGGCAGGTAGAGTGTGGATGGAGGAGGAGGATCACTAAGGAGGTGTCCTGGAAATGTGCATCTTCCCCCCAGCCACTGCTCCCTCCTGCTCTCTACTTTCTTGCTGACATGAGAGGAGCAGCTTCCCTCTGCCCTACCCTTCCCTCAGAGCCTTGCCTTGGGCCCAGACCAATGGAGTCAGCCACCTATAGACTGACCTCTGAAACTGTGAGCCCCAAATAAAATTTTCTTCATCTAAGTTGTTCTTGTCAGTTATTTTGCTCATGGTAATGCAAAAGTTAACTAAAACACCATTTATCTGTTGACAGCCACATAGGCTGGTTCCATAACTTGGCTACTGGGAATTGTGCTGCTATAAATATTGGTATTCATGTATTGCTATAGTATGTTAATTCATGTAGAAGAATAAAAGACCCAGAATAGCCAAAATGATAAAAGTGATGCTGGGGGCATCACAATACTCAATCTCAAATTGTAGTGACAAAAACAGCACGGTATTGGCATAAAAACAGATGTGAAGACCAGTTGAATAGAATAGAAGACAAAGAGACAAATCCACATAGATACAGTCATCTGATCTTTGACAAAGATGCCAAAAACACACATCAGAGAAAAGATAGCCTTTTAAACAAATGGTGCTGGCAAAATTGGATATCCATACGTAGAATAATAAAACTAGATCCCTATCTCTCACTCTCCATGAAAATAAACTCAAAGTAGATCAAAGACCTAAGAATTAGGCCAGAAACACTACAAATGCAAGAAAACACAGGGTTAACACTCCAACATATCAGCACAAGCACCAACTTTCTTTTTTTTTTTTAAATATTTATTTTTTAGTTGTAGGCAGACAGAATATCTTTATTTTATTTGTATGTGGTGCTGAGGATTGAACCCAGTGCCTTATGCATGCTAGGTGAGCACACTACCACTGCGCCACGACCCTAGCCCAAGCACCAACTTTCTTAATTAAATTCCTAAAACTTTAGAAATAAAACTAAGAATTAGTAAGTGGGATCTGAAATTTAAGGACTTTTGCACAAGCTGGGCATGGTGGCCTACTCCTGTAATCCCAGCACTTTGGCAGGCTGAGACAGGAGAATCAAGAGTTCAAAGCCAGCCTCAGCAACAGTGAGGTGCTAAGCAACTCAGTGAGACCCTATCTGTACATAAAATACAAAATAGGGCTGGGGATGGGCTCAGTAGTCGAGTACTCCTGAGTTCAATATTTGATACCAAAACAAAAACAAAAATAAAAACTTCTGCACAGAAAAGGAAACAAGAGTATAAATAAAGTCAGCAGAATGGGAGAAAATCTTTGCCAGCTATACTTCTGACAAGGAAGTAATATCCAAAGAACTCAATAAACTGAACACCAGAAAACACAAATAGCCCAATCAATAAATGGGCAAAATATCTAATAGACATTTCTCAAAAGAAATACAAATGACTAAAAAATATGAAAAAAAAATGTTCAGGGCTGGGGCGGTGGCTCAGTGGCAGAGCGCTTGCCTGGCATGTGCGAGGCACTGGGTTCGATTCTCAGCACCACATACAAATAAATAAAATAAAGGTCCATTAACAACTAAAAAAATATTTTAAAAAATGTTCAACCTCTTTAACAATAAGGGAAATGTAAATCAAAACTACACAGATTTTATCACACCCTAGTTAGAATGACAATCATCAAGAATACAAGTAATAGGGCTGGAGACATAGGTCGTCATAGAGTGCTTACTTGGCCATGCAAGGCCCTTGCTAGCACTAGAAGAAAGAAAGAAAGAAATCCCCAGCACTGGAAAGGGAGGAAGGAAGGGAAGAAGGAAGGAAGGAAGGAAGGAAAGAAGGAAGGAAGGAAGGAAGGAAGGAAGGAAGGAAGGAAGGAAGGAAGGAAGGAAGGAAGGAAGGAAGGAAGGAAAAAAGGAAACATAACAATAATTGCTGGCCAGATTTGGAAATAAAGGTCCACTCATGCATTGTTGGTGATACTGCAAATCTCCACTTTGGAAAGAGTATAAGATTCCTCAAAAGAGTAGGAATGGAACCACCAAAGGATCCAGCTATCCTACTTGTTGATATTCATTATATTCTTTTAGCACCCCATAACAACATTTTAAATTGTAAGTTTTTGTTGCTTTTCCTCCTCTAATTGTTATTCTCAGATCTTTTGGTTGCAGCAACAAAAAGCTGCCTAAACAAATATTATATTATTTACCTTTAAATCAACAGATATTTTCGGTATCACACAACATCTATTGGAAACTGCAAGAACATGGACTCTGTGTTTTTCGTTTTGTTTTTGTTTTGTTTTGTTTTTTGCTGTAGGTTGGTGGAAACCAGGGCCTCGTACATGCTAGGTAAGTGGTCCTTTTTATCTGGTTTTGAGAGAGGGTTTGCTAAGTTACCCAGGCCAGTCTGGAGTTTGTGATCCTCCTGATTCGCCTCCAGAATTGTTAAGATTGCTGTAATAAGCTGCCATATCTTGCTCTGAATTTATTTTTTTGAATATTTAAAACATTTTTTGATGATGCTGGGGTTTGAACCCAGGGCCTTGTGCATGCTAGGCAAGCACTCTATCAACTGAGCTATATCCCCAGCCCCACCAGAGTTTTTTTTTGTTTTGTTTTGTTTTTTTGTTTTTTTTTTTTGTGGTGCTGGGGATTGAACCCATGGACTTGTGCATGCAAGGTAAGCCCTCTACCAACTGAGCTATATCTCCAGCCCCTTAAATATTTAAAATTTATGCTATCTGTATTGCTCTTTCAATAATTTTTAAAATTTTATTTTCTTAATTTATTTTTTTTAATTAGGTATGTATGACAGCAGAATGCATTTTGATTCATTGTACACAAATGGAGCACAAATTTTCATTTCTCTGGTTGTACACAAGGTAGAATCATACTATATATGCAGTCATACATGTACCTAGGGCATTGCTGTCCATATCATTCTACCATCTTTCCTTCCCCCATGTCCCTTTCCCACCTCTCCCTCCCCTTTGACCAAAGTTTCTCTATTCTTCCCATGCTTCCTCCCCCATTGTAGATCAGCATCCACTTATCAGTGAGAACATTCAGCTTTTGGAATTGTTTTTTTTGGAATTGAATCACTTCACTTAGCATGATATTCTCCAACTCCATCCATTTACCTGCAAATGCCAAAATTTTAATCTCTTTTAATGCTGAGTAATATTCCATTGTGTATACACATAGCACAGTTTCTTTATCCATTCATCTATCGAAGGGCATCTAGGTTGGTTCCACAGTTTAGCTATTGTGAATTGAGCTGCTATAAACATTGAAGTGGCTGCATCACTACAGTATGCTCTTTTTAAGTCCATTGGGTAGAGACCAAGGAGTGGGATGGCTGGGTCAAATGGTGGTTCCATTCCAAATTTTCTAAGGAATCTCCATACTGCTTTCCAGATTGGTTGCAACAATTTGCACTCCCAACAGCAATGTATGAGTGTGCCCTTACTAATTACAATGTATGAGTGTGCCCTTCCTTGCCCACACAAATTGTTGTTTGTATTCTTGATAACTACCATTCTGACTGGCATGAGATGAAATCTTAGAGTAGTTTTGATTTGCATTTCTCTAATTGTTAGAGATGTGGTACAGTTTTCATATATTTGTTGATTGATTGTATATCTTCTGAGAAGTGTCTGTTCAGCTCCTTAGCCCATTTATTTATTGGGTTGTTTGTTTTTTTGGTGTTAAGTTTTGTTTTTCATTTCCTCCTCATGGAATATTTTACCAAGAATGTTCTGTAGTGCCAGCTTTCTTGCTGTGAATTCTTTTAATTTTTGTTATCTTGTAAGGTTTTTATTTCATCATCAAATGTAAAACTTAATTTTGCTGGATATAAGATTCTTGGTTGGCATCCACCGTCTTTTAGCACTTGGTATATGTTGTTCAATGATCTTCTTGCTCTCAGGGTCTGGGTTGAGCAGTTTGTAGTGATCCTAATTGGCTTCCCCCTATGTGTAATCTGATTCCTTTCTCTTGTGGCTTTTAAGATTCTCTCCTTATTCTGAATGTTAGGCATTTTCATTATGATGTGCCTTGGTGTAGATCTGGTGTGATTTTGTACATTTGGTGTCCTGTAAGCCTCTTGTATTTGATTATCCAATTCATTCTTCATATTTGGAAAGTTTTCTGATATTATTTTATTGAATAGATTGCTCATTCCTTTGGTTTGGAATTCTATGCTTTTCTCTATCCCAATAATTCTTAGGTTTGATCTTTTAATGTTATCCCATAGTTCTTGTATGTTCTGTTCATGGTTTCTTACCGTCTTCACTGTGTGGTCAACTCTATTCTCAAGGTTAAATGTTTTGTCTTCAGTATCTGAGGTTCTGTCTTCCAAGTGGTCTAATCTGTTGGTGATGCTTTCTATTGAGTTTTAATTTGGTTTATTGGTTTTTTCATTTCAAGGATTTCTGTTTGGTTCCTTTTCGTAATCTCTACCTCCTTATTGAAGTGATCTTTTACTTCCTGTATTTGCCTATGTATCTCTTTATCAAAATGATCTTTTGCTGACTGGGCTTTCTCTTTTATATCATTATTTAAGTCACAGAACATTTTAATTATGTACATCCTGAACTCCTGTTCTGTCATTTCTTCTGTTGTACTGACCATGGGTTCTAATAATGTAGTATTTTGGTTTGTTTGAGGCACTTTCTTCCCTTGTTTTTTCATGGTGTTTGTGTGTCTTTCCTTCTAGCTCTGCTGATCCAATGTGTTACAGTTTTTACTCCTATAGGGTTATAGTTTCCCTGTAGGGTTTCAATACCTCTCCTTTAAAGGGGAAACCAATATTGATTGATCTCAATACAAACAATATATAGTTTCAAACCAAGTAGCTCTTAATAGCTTCTACATACATTTACAGTTTAGTCGCAATATACAACAATTATGAATTCCTTTAACATCTATTATATAAACAATAGGTTTGCATGAGGGTCTATAGTTTCTGTTGGTGGGCTAGAGAAACTTGAGGGTGGAGTGTAGGATAGAATGTTAGGGTGGTAGGAAGTGAGGATATGTTTATTAGATCCTAGAAAGCACGAAAAAGGAATCCAAGAAAAGTTGGCTATTAGTAGAAAGAGCAAAAGAGAGTTGGGGAAGACCAGTAAGGAGGAAGAAAAGAGTACAGCTAGCAAGGAGACATGATAGTAAGAAAAATAAAACATATGCAAGTGGGAGTTACAAGACTATATAATACCCCTCTAGTATACTGTTTAGAAATCCCAGTCTACCATATCCTACTGTATAACAAATACTTGGTTTCACAACTGTTGGGGATTAGAGGGTGGGAAAAGAGGAAAAGAGGAAAGAGGGAAAAAAAAGAAGAAAGAAAAGAAGAAAAGAGCAGAGAAATAAAAGAAAAAGATTAAGTAAAAGGAATATTAGGAGAAAAGATAAAGGATAAAATTAAAAATAAGAATAAAAAATAAAAAATAAAAATAAAAAAATTAAAAGTCTCAATGTAAATAAACAGGTTTGCTTCCTTTCACCTCCAGTAGGTGGCGTTATCGGTTACTTACTGGAATTTCCCCGCTGGGTGAAGAATGTCCTGGGTGGGGGTTTCACAAAGAAGCCATCTGCTTCAGCAACAGGGTGAAGGTCTGGGCTGCTGGTGGTCTTGGATGCAGTGGAGACGCTGTTTCACGGTATGCTGTGTTGAAGTAAAAGTTTGCCCCCAGATGCTGTCCGGTGTCCTCTGGTGCAGGAAGTTCTGCCCTGGTAGATGGAGATCCACAAAGAACAGTAGCTAGGGGTCCCGTACGGGAGACGTTTGTCCACAGTAGCAACGGCTAGGGGTCCTGAGTGGTTGGGTGGGCACTGGTGCCAGGTACCCCATGTAGAAGCAGGCCCCGCCCACCCGGGGCGAATCCTGGGCTCGAGCCCTGGGCTGGGGCCCCGCACCACAGCTGTGTTCTGCCGCTCGCCTCTGAAGTCTCGCTACTTGTGGCAATCACCCCCTGCCTGGTGGCCCTGCGTACACACGCGAGTGAAATTCCTGTGGGGGATGATGAGGCCTAGGATGATGTCAAGAAGCTGCCTGGGAGATGGTATTTCCACTACTTCAAGCTCCAGTCCTGGAGAGAACAGCACCAAGGAGTCCATTTAGGCCGCCATCTTGGAACCAATCCAACATTGGGATTTTAATTGGGATCACATTGAATCTGTATAGTGCTTTGGGTAGTACGGCCATTTTGAGAATATTGATTTTGCCTATTCAGGAGAATGGGAGATTTTTCCATATCCTAAGGTCTTGTTCAATCTTTTTCTTCAGTGTTCCATAGTTTTCATTGTAGAGGTCTTTCACCTCTTTTGTTAAATTGATTCTGCAGTATTTTATTTTTTTGAGGATATTGTGAATGGGGTAGTTTTCCTAATTTCTCTTTCAGAGGATTCATCACTGATGTATAGAAATGCAATTGATTTATGGGTGTTGATTTTATATCCTGCAACTTTGCTGAATTCATTTATCAGTTCTAGAAGTTTTCTGGTGGAATTTTTTGGATCCTCCAAGTATAGAATCATGTCGTCTGCAAATAATGATAGTTTGAGTTCTTCTTTTCTGACTCGTATCCCTTTAATTTCTTTCATCTATCTAATTGCTCTGGCTAGTGTTTCAAAGACTGTGTTGAATAGCAGTGGTGAAAGAGGGCATTCCTGTCTTGTTCCCATTTTTTAGATGGAATGCTTCCAATTTTTCTCCATTTAGGATAATGTTGGCCTTGGGTTTAGCATAGATAGCTTTTACAAAGTTGAGGTATGCTCCTACTATTCCTAGTTTTTCTAGCGTTTTGAACATGAAAGGGTGCTGTATTTTGTCAAAGGCTTTCTAAGCATCAGTTGATAAAATCATATGATTCTTATGTTTAAGTCTATTGATGTGATGGATTACATTTATTGATTTCCGTGAGTTGAACCATCCTTGCATCCCTGGAATAAACCCCACTTGATCATGGTGCACTATTTTTTTAATATGCTTTTGTATGCTATTTGCCAAAAGTTTATTGAGAATTTTTGAGTCTATGTTTATCAGGTATATTGGTCTGAAATTTTTTTTCTTTGACGTATCTCTGTCTGGTTTTGGTATCAGGGTGATACTCATTTCATAGAATGAGTTTGGAAGGATTCCTTTTCTATTTCATGAAATAGTTTGAGGAGTATTAGTATTAATTCTTCTTTGTAGGTCTTGTAGAACTTGGCTGAGAATCCATCTGGTCCAGGGATTTTCTTGGTTGGTAAGCTTTTGATGACATCTTCTATTTCCTTGCTTGAAATTGATATGTTTAAGTTGTATATGATCAAGTTTGGTTCAGTTGGGTAGATCATATGCCTCTAGAAATTTGTCAGTGTCTTCAGGGGTTTATATTTTACTGGATTATAAATTTTCAAAACAGTTTCTAATTATCCTCTGTATTTCATTAGTTTCTCTCATAATATTTCCTTTTCTATCACAAATTTTAGTAATTTGGGTTTTCTCTCTCCTTTTCATTAGTGTGGCTAAGGGTTTTGTCAATTTTATTTGTTTTTTCAAATAACCAGTGTAGGTGGACACAATGTCTTTATTTTATTGCTTTGTATGTGGTAAGCATCGAACCCAGGGCCCCACGCATGCAAGGCAGGTGCTCTACCGCTGAGCTTTTTGTTTTGTCAATTTTTTGAATTGTTTCTTTTGTTTTAATTTCATTGATTTCAGATTTTAATTATTTCCTGTCTTTTACTTCTTTTGGTGTTGATTTGTTCTTCTTTTTCTGGGGCTTTGAGATGTAGTGTCAAGTCATTTATTTGTTGACTTTTTCTTCTTTTAATGAATGAGCTTAATGCAATGAACTTCCTCTTAGTGCTGCCTTCATGGTGTCTCAGAGATTTTGATATGTTGTA
>PVHX01004049.1:78607-132301 GCA_004024805.1 Geosciurus inauris
ATATTTTCTTTTTTTTTTTTTAGTTGTAGATGGACACAATGTTTTTATTTAATTGCTTTGTATGTGGTGCTGAGGCTCGAACCCAGGGCCTCATGGATGCAAGGCAAGCGCTCTACCGCTGAGCTACAATCCCAGCCCTACATTATTGATTGATTGTTTTATTGAGTTCTGTGGTTTCTTTGTTTAGTTTTTGTTTGGCATATCTGTCCATTGGTGATATTGGTGTGTTAAAGTCACTCAGTATTATTGTGTTGTGGTCTATTTGATTCTCAAAATTGAGAAGGGTTGTTGGATATACATGGATGCTCCATTGTTCAGGGCTTAGATATTCATGATTGTTATGTCCTGTGAATGTATAATTCCCTTAAGCAGTGAAATGACCTTCTTTACCTTCTTTATCCCCTTTGACTATCTTTGGTTTTTAGTCCGCATTATCTGATATGAGGATGGAAACCCCTGCTTGTTTACATAGTCCATGTGAGTGGTATGTTTTTTCCCATCCTTGTACATTCAGTCTGTGGATGTCTTTTTTTAATGAAATGAGTCTCTTGAAGAAGGCAGCATATTGTAGGTTCTCTTTTTAATTAATTCTGCCAGTCTATGTCTTTTTTTTTTTGTATCAGGATTGAACTCAGGGGCACTTGACCACTGAACCACATCTTCAGCCCTATTTTGTGTTTTATTTAGAGACAGGGTCTTAATGAGTTGCTTAGCACCTCACCATTGGTGAGGCTGGCTTTGACCTTGTGATCCTCCTGTCTCTGCCTCCCAAGCCACTGGGATTATAGGCATGGGCCACCTGGCTCCGCTAGTCTATATGTTTTAATTGATGAGTTTAGGCCATTAATATTCATAGTTATTATTGAAATATGGTTTGTATTCCCAGTCATTTTGGTTTATTTTTGATTTTTTTTTAAACAGGGAATCTTTTTTTAAATTTTTTTTTTGTAGTTGTAGGTGGACACAATGTCTTTATTTTATTGCTTTGTATGTGGTGCTAAGCATCGAACCCAGGGCCCCACGCATGCGAGGCAAGTGCTCTACTGCTGAGCTACAATCCCAGCCCTTTATTTTTGATTTTTATCTTGACTTGGTTTCTCATTTGCTTGGCTTTTCCTTTAATGTAGTTCCTTCCTTTACTGATTTTAATTGTTGTTTTTCATTTCCTCCTCATGGAATATTTTGCTGAGAATGTCCGGTAGTGCAGGCTTTCTCATTGTAAATTCTTTTAACTTTTGTTTATCACGGAAAGTTCTTATTTCATCATTAAATCTGAAGCTTAATTCTGCTTGATATAAGATTCTTGGTTGGCATGCCTTATCTTTCAGATCTTGGTATATGTTGTTCCAAAACCTCCTAGCTTTGAGGGTCTGGATTGAAAAATCTGCTGGGATCTGAATTGGTAATAAAATATAATTAATATAATTAATTATATATATTATGTAATTATAATATAATTAATATAGTTGGTAATATATATAATTGGTAATGTAATATAAAACTTTTCTATTGTGGCTTTTAAAATTCTATCTTTATTTTGTATGCTAGGCATTTTCATTATAATGTGACCTGCTGTGAATCTGTTGTAGTTTTGTACATTTGGTGTCCTGTAAGCCTCTTGCATTTGATTTTCCAATTCATTCTTCATGTTTGGGAAATTTTCTGATACTCTTTCATTGAAGAGATTGTGCATTCCTTGCCTTCTTCTATCCTGATACTTCTTAGATTTGGTCTTTTCATGTTATTCCACAATTCCTAGATGTTCTGTTCATGGTTTCTTACCATCCTCATTGTGTGTTCAACTTTATTTTCAAGGTTATATATTTTGTCTTCATTGTCTGAGTTTCTGTCTTCTAAGTGCTCTAGTCTGTTGGTGATGCTTTCTATTGAATTTTTTATTTGGTTTGTTGTTCCCTTCAAAATTTTCAAAAATTTTCATTTTTTTTCCCCAGAGTCTCTGTCTCTTTTTTGAAGTAATCTTTTCTACCTGTATTTGTTCTCTTATCTCTTTGTTGGAGTGATCAATTTTTGCCTGTATTTACTCTCTACTCTCTGTTGAATTGATCAACTGTTGCCTGTAATTGCTCTCTTATATTATTCTGCACTTCACAGATCATTTTAATTATGTATGTTCTGAACTCTTTCTCTGACATTTCATCTACTGTGCTGTCAGTGGATTCTATTATTGTAGCATCTTGGTTTGTTTGGGGCACTTTATTCCCTTATATTTTTATGTTGTTCATGTTTGTTCCTCTCTAGCATTGTAGATCTGAGGTATTACATTTTTTACCCTATAATCTTGTAATGTCCCAGCAGGTTACCAATACCTCACTTCTGGTGTAACTAGTCCGGTCGGGACCTCAGTGATGGCCTTCCCGATCCTGGCTGTTGTCTCTAGATGTAAGCAGGCTGGGATAGCCATGGGTTTGTAGATTTGGGCTGCAGCTCAGTTGGTTTCCTCCTCTGCTCATTGAGCCAGGTTCAGTCTCCTCCTCTATGCATCAGGCTGGGATCTGTCTGCCTCTGTATTCATTTTTTAAATAAATTTTAAATTGAAAACATCAGCTTAGCAAAGGTACAGTCTGCAGTGTTTTAAAGACATGGTTATCACATTTATTTCATTTAAAAAATTAGAATCAGAAACTAAAATTCTCAAAGGACATATATTAGGTGCTACTCAATCTCTCAGAAATCAGTGTAACAGATCACCTGGTATAATCTACAGTTGCTACTTTGGTGTAATCCATATTTGAGGTTATCTCAAGTATTAAATTCCTGTTGGCTTTGATAGTGATCTTATATAAATTTTCTAACCAGATGATTTGTAATAAAATAAAATCTGGCAATAAAATGTAATGAAATCCAGTACAGCTTAGTCTAAATAAGGTATAATGTTTTTAATTGAAGGAAATAATATTGCTGAATTTTAAATATTCATTTACCTCAACTAAGGTTTCAGTTGTAATTTTGCTTTTATTAACATAAGTCAAAAGTATTATTTGGGGGGATGTGTATGCAAGACCAAATTTGTAAGAAAATGAACTACAGTTAACTTTTAACTGAAATGTAATTTGAGAATTTAGAAATTCATCATTTTAATGACACAAGAAATAAGCAATTTTTCTTAGAAGCCACCTGTAACACATTAAGTATAAATCATAATTTCTCAAGTGCTGTTTTGGGACTTTTATGTTGCAATTCCAGATGCATAAGTTAAGTTGGTTAAGCAAGGGTATTGTTGCATTTGGGTAAGCAAAAAGAAAAGTGATGAAAGACAGGCCTTAAAATGAGTCACAGGAGCAACATTTTGGAATTTAAATTTGAAGTAGAGTAAATGTAAGGGGAAAGAATCCAATATAAAATAGCTAAGCTTTTGACATATAATAACACATGATTATAATTTGTTAATTTTATTATTATTTTTAAATTGTGGCATGAACAGACTTCATCTTATTTAAAACAAACAGCACCAAAAAACTAAATTGGGGGGCTGGAGTTGTGGCTCAGTGGTAGAGCACTTGTCTAGCATGTGTGAGGCACTGGGTTTGATTCTCAGCACCACATATAAATAAATGAATAAAATAAAGGTCCAAATAACTAAAAAAATATTTAAAAAAACTAAATTGGAATAAAAACTCTGTATTTTAACATATAAGTCCACTGTATAAAATACAGAATTCAGCATAAAACAAAGTCTCTTAAAACCTTCAAAATCTTTATTATTTTTAATGACTTTTTTATAATACTTACAATGTGCCAGTTACTGTTCTATGCTCTTTACAAATATTAAGTTATCAAATCTTCATAGCAGCCTTATAAGGCAGGCAAAACTATCCTCATTTTGCAAAACAGAAAACAAATTGTTTTCATCTAGGTAAAACCTCCACATGGAGGTTAAATAATTGACTAAGGTCACAATGCTAGTAATTGACAGAGTGAGACCTGAATCCAGACAATAGCTTCAACAACTTTGATCTTATCTAGTATCTGTGATGCTGTTTCAAAAAGTTATTTAGTATGAGAAAATAATATTCAAACATTTTAATTAAGTGAAATATTAATCTAAAAGCTGAGGAGATTAAGTATATTTTACTAAAATTCTCCATAAACACTTGAATTCTTTATAAAGATCTTAAAGAAAAGAACATATATACTTTACTTGAATACTTCCAGTGGCAGGGAACTCATATCAAGGTAGATACTTTTATTTTCAGAAATTATTTTTTTCCTAAAATATGCCTCCTTAAAGCTTTTAACTTATCTCTATCCTACTTTCTAAAGTCATACAAAATTAGTCTCACTTCTCTTACATGTTGCCCTTCAAATATGGGAAAAACCAATTATGTTCTAATTTCTGTCCCTACCAATCCAGGCTAAACATTTCCTTTTCTTCAAATTTTCTTTAAATACATAGTGGGATTTCTTTACATTTATACCTTTTCTTTTTCCTTTCTTTTATTTATTTTTTTAAATTAATTATTTGTTTTACAAATAATGCATTTTGACACAGAGTACACAAATGGAGTAGAACATCTCATTCCTCTAGCTATACATGGTTCAGAGTTACTACTCCAGTAGTGTAATCATCCATGTATATAGGGTAATGATGTCTGTCTCTTTCTACCATCCATCCCATCCCACAACCTCAACCCTCCTCTTACTCTCCTCTACACAAATCAAAGTTCCTTCATTCTTCTCTATTCCCCTGCCCTACTATGAATCAGCCATCGACTTATCAGAGAAAACATTCGGCTTTTCTTTTTGGGGGATTGGCTTATTTTACTTAGCATGATATTCTCTAGTTCCATCCATTTACCTACAAGTGCCATATGTCATTCTTCTTTAAGGCTGAGTAATATTCCATTGTGTATATGTAACACATTTTCTTTATTCATTTATCTGTTGAAGGACATCTAGGTTAGTTCCATAGTTTAGCTATTGTGAGTTAAGCTGCTATAAACATTGATGTGGCTGTGTCACTGTAGTATGCTGATTTTAAGTCCTTTGGATATAAACTGAGGAGTGGAATGGCTAGGTCAAGTGGTGGATCCATTACAAGTTTTCCATGGTATCTACATTACTGCTTTCCATAGTGGTTGTACCAATTTGCAATCCCACCAACAATGTATGAGTATGCCCTTTCCCCACATTCTTGCCAACACTTATTATTGCTTGTGTTCTTGATAATTGTCATTCTGACTGGCATGAGATGAAATCTTAGAGTGGTTTTGATGAGCATTTTTCTAATTGCTTGATATGATGAACATTTTTTAAAATATGTTTGTTGATCAATTGTATATCTTCTTCTGTAAAGTGTCTGTCCAGTTCCTTGGCCCATTTATTGATTGTGTTGTTTGTTTTGGGGGGGCTAAGTTTTATGAATTCTTTATATATCCTGGAAATTAATGCTTTGTCTGAGGTGCATGTGGTAAAGATTTTTTCCCATTCTGTAGGCTCTCGCATCATATTATTGATTGTTTCCTTTGCTAAGAAGAAACTTTTTAGTTTGAATTCATCTCATTTATTGATTATTTTATTTCTTGAGCTTTAGGAGTCTTGTTCAGGAAGTCAGGGCTTAAGCCAACATGATGAAGATTTGGGCCTACTTTTCTTCTATTAGACATAGGGTCTCTCTTCTAGTGTCTAAGCCTTTGATCCAATTTGAGTTGATTTTTGTGGAGGGTGAGAGATAGAGGTTCAATTTCATTTGCTACATATGAATTTCCAGTTTACCCAGCACCATTTGTTGAAGAGGCTATCTTTTCTCCAATATATGTTTTTGGTGCCTTTGAGACAACTATATTTATGTGAGTTTGTCTCTGTGTCTTCTATTCTGTACTATTGGTCTACATGTCTATTTTGGTGCCAAAACCATGCCATTTTTGTTACTATAGCTTTGTAATATAGTTTAGAGTCTGGTAATGTGATGCCTCCTGCTTCACTCTTCTTACTAAGGATTTCTTTGACTATTCTGGGTCTCTTATTTTTCCAAATAAATTTTATGATTGCTTTTTCTATTTTTATAAGGAATGTCATTGGGATTTTAATTGGAATTGCATTGAATCTGTATAGCGTTTGGGTAATATGGCCATTTTGACAATATTGATTTTGCCTATCCAGGAGAATGGAAGATCTTTCCATCTTCTAAGATCTTCAATTTCTTTCTGTAGTGTCCTGTAGTTTTCATTGTAGAGGTCTTTCACCTCTTTTGTTAAATTGATTCCCAAGTATTTTATTTTATTTTATTTTTTTGAGGCTCTTGTGAATGGAGTAGTTTTCCTGATTTCTCTTTCAGAGGATTCATCACTGATGTATAGAAATGCATTAGATTTGTAGGAATTGATCTTGCTACTTTGCTGAATTTATTTATTCATTCTAGAATTTTTCTGGATCCTTTAACTATAGAATCATGTTGTTGGCAAATAATGATAGTTTGAGTTCTTCTTTTCCTGTTCATATCCCTTTAATTTCTTTCATCTAATTGCTCTGGATAGAGTTTCAAGAATGCTATTAAATAGCAGTGGTGAAAGAGAGCATTCCTATCTTGTTCCCGTTTTTTAGATGGAATGCTTCCAATTTTTCTCCATTTAGGATGATGTTGGCCTTGGGTTTAGAATAGATAGCTTTTGCAATGTTGAGGTATGTTCCTACTATCCATAGTTTTTCTAGTGTTTTGAACATGAAGAGGTGCCATATTTTGTCAAATGCTTTCTCAGCATCTACTGAGATAATCATATGATTCTTGTCTTTAAGCCTATTGATATGATGAATTATGCTTATTGATTTCTGAACGGTGAAACAACCTTGCATACCTGGTATGAAACCCACTTGATCATGGTCCACTATCTTTTAAATATGTTTTTGTACACAATTTGCCAGAATTTTATTGAGAATTTTTGTGTCTATGTTCATTAGGGATATTGGTCTTAAGTTTTCTTTTTTTGATGTGTCTGGTTTCAAAATCAGGGTGATACTAGCCTCATAGAATGAGTTTTGTAGGGTTTCCTCCTTTTCTATTTCCTGGGATAATTTGAGAAGTATTTGTATTAATTCTTCTTTGAAGGTCTTGTTGAACTCAGCTGAGAATCCATCTGGTCCCAGGCTTTTCTTGGCTGGTAGGGTTTTGATGGTATTTTCTACTCCCTTGCTTGAAATTGATCTGTTTATATTGTGTATGTCCTTCCTGATTCAGTCTGGGCAGATCATATGCCTCTAGAAATTTGTCAGTGTCTTTGGGATTTTCTATTTTACTGGAGTATAAATTTTCAAAATAATTTCTAATTATCTTCTGTATTTCAGTAGTGTCCATTATATTTCCTTTTCATCACAAATTTTAGTAATTTGAGTTTTCACTCTCTTTCTCTTTATTAGTGTGGCTAAGGGTTTGTCAATTTTATTTATTTTTTCAAAGAACCTGCTTTTTGTTTTTTCAATTTTTTGAATTGTTTCTGTAAAGCCAAAAACCCAAAAAGTGGTACATAAAACTGCTGGGAAAGGCTTTATTGTGAAGTACTCTCCCAAGCGAACTCCCACTCAACAGGGCGGAAGGGGAGAAATGTACGTGTGTTTCGAAGTACAAAGAACTTATAGGGCACAGTCAGGAAGGGAAAGGCTTAAGGCCAGAAGAGAAGAGTTTGAGGCAGGAAGAGGAGAGCATCTAGAGTCCTGTACCCCCTGGTATTGGTCAGGGCATCCTGCTGACATTAGAGTCCTTTTTTTTCTGGTTCCTGCTTACAGTGGGCTGCTCCTCCAGCATAAAGGCCACTTGGGTCCCTGCAGCCCGTGTTAGCACGGGCCGCCTGCCGCTTCCTTCCCTGCAGCCTGCATCTGCGAGGGCCGCCCGCTGCTCCGTTTCCTGCAGCCCACCGTCTGTTCCCTGCAGCCCACGTCTGGACGGCCGATGGCTGTTCTGCTTCCTGCAGCCTGTGTTCACTGGCCCACCGCTGCCCCCCCTCCCCACAGTCCACATCCCCTCGGACCCATGACCGAAGTGAACTCCTGATCGGACCCAACAGTTTCCTTTGTTTTAATTTCATTGGTTTCAGCCCTGATTTTTATTATTTCCTGTCTTCCTCTTCTTTTGGTGTTGATTTGTTCTTCTTTTTCTAGAGCTTTGAGTTGTGATGTCAGGTCATTTGTTGATTTTTTATTCCTTTAATGAGTGAGCTCAATGCAAAGAACTTTGCTCTTATCACAGCTGTTACAGTGTCCCAGAGATTTTGATATGTTGTATTGGGGTTCTCATTTACCTCTAAGAAATTTTTTATCTCTTCCCTGATGTCTTCTGTTATCCATGTGTCATTAAATAGCATATTGTTTAGTCTTCAGGTGTTGGAGTAGCTTCTATTTTTTATTTTATCACTGATTTCTAATTTAATTCCCTTATGATCTGATAGAATGCAGGGTAGTATCTCCATTGTTTTTGTATTTGTTGAGACTTGCTTTGTGGCACAAGATATGGTCTATTTTAGAGAAGAATCCATGTGCTGCTGAGAAAAAAATTGTATTCACTTATTGATGGATGAAATAATCTGTATATATCTGTTAAGTTTAAATTATTTATTATATTATTGAGTTCTATGCTTTCTTTGTTTAGTTTTTGTTTGGAAGATCTGTCCAGTGGTGATATTGGTATGTTAAAGTCCCCCAGTATTAATGTGTTGTGGTCTATTTTATTTTTGAAATTGAGAAGGGTTTGTTTGATATACATGGATGCTCTATTGTTTGGGGCATAGATATTTACAATTGTTATGTATTGTTCATGTATGATTCCCTTAAGCAGTAGGAAATGACCTTACTTATCCATTCTAACTTTGGTTTGAAGTCCACTTTATCTGATATGAGAATGTAAACCCCTGCTTGTTTACATGGTCCATGTGAGTGGTATGTTTTTTCCCATATTTTTGTCTTCAGTATATGGATATCTTTTCCCATGAGATGAGTCTCTTAAAGACAGCATAATTTGGGGTCTTCTTTTCAAATTCAATCTGCCAGTCTATGTCTTTTAATTGATGAATTTAGTCATTAACGTTCAGGGTCATTAATGAAATATGGTTTGTATTTCCAGTCATTTTGGTTTATTTTTGATTTTTATTTTGACTTGTTTTCTCCTTTGATTGGCTTTTCTTTTAGTGTAGTTTCTCCCTTTACTTATTTTCATTGTTGTTTTTTATTTCCCCCTTGTGGAATATTTTGCCAAGAATTTCTGTAGTGCCAGCTTTCTCATTGTAAATTCTTTTTTTCAAAATATTTATTTTTTAGTTGTAGGTGGACAGAATATCCTTATTTTATTTTTATGTGGTGCTGAGGATTGAATCCTGTGCCTCACATGTGCTAGGCAAGCACTCTACCACTGAGCCATAACCCCAGCCCCTGTAAATTCTTTTAACTTTTATTTATCATGGAAAGTTCTTTTTTTTTTTTTAATTTTTTTTTTTTTTTAGTTGCAGGTGGACACAATGTCTTTATTTTATTGGTTTGTATGTGGTACTGAGGATCGAACCCAGGGCCCCACGCATGCGAGGCAAGCGCTCTACCGCTGAGCTACAATCCCAGCCCTCATGGAAAGTTCTTATTTCATCATTAAATCTGAAGCTTAATTTTGCTTGATATAAGATTCTTGGTTGGGGCTGGGATTGTAGCTCAGCGGTAGGGTGCTTGCCTTGCATGTGTGAGGCCCTGGGTTCGATCCTCAGCACCACATACAAAGCAATAAAATAAAGACATTGTGTCCATCTACAACTAAAAACATGTTTGTTTTTTTAAAAAAAAGATTCTTGGTTGGCATGCCTTATCTTTCAGATCTTGGTATATGTTGTTACAGGACCTCCTAGCTTTGAGGGTCTGGATTGAAAAATCTGCTGAGATCTGAATTGGTTTTCCTCTGTATGTAATATGAAACTTTTCCATTGTGCTTTTAAAATTCTATCTTTATTTTGTATGCTAGGCATTTTCATTATAATGTGACCTGCTGTGAATCTGTAGTTTTGTACATTTGGTGTCCTGTAAGCCTCTTGTATTTGATTTTCCAATTCATTCTTCATGTTTGGGAAATTTTCTGATACTCTTTCATTGAAGAGATTGTGCATTCCTTGCCTTCTTCTATCCTGATACTTCTTAGATTTGGTCTTTTCATGTTATTCCATAATTCCTGGATGTTCTGTTCATGGTTTCTTACCATCTTCATTGTGTGTTCAACTTTATTTTCAAGGTTATATATTTTGTCTTCATTGTCTGAGTTTCTGTCTTCCAAGTGTTCTAGTCTGTTGGTGATGCTTTCTATTGAAATTTTTAAAAAAATCTTTATTTTACTTATTTATTTTTATGTGGTGCTGAGTATCAAACCCAGGGCCTCACACATGCAAGGCAAATGCTCTATCCCTGGGCTACAACCCCAGTCCTCTATTGAATGTTTTATTTGGTTTATTATTTCCTTCTTTTCAAGGATTTCTGTTTGTTGTTTTTTTTTTTTTTTTTTTTTTTTTTTTTTTTTTTTTTTTTTTTTTTTTTTTTTTTTTTTTTTTTTTTTTTTTTTTTTTTTTTTTGAGTCTCTATCTCTTTTTTGAAGTAATTTTTTGCTACCTGTATTTACTCTCTTACCTCTTTGTTGGAGTGATCAATTGTTGCCTGCAATTGCTCTCTTATATTGTTATGTGCTTTGCAGATCATTTTAAGTATGTACATTCTGAACTATTTCTGTGACATTTCATCTCTCATGCTGTCAATGGATTCTATTATTGCAGCATCTTGGTTTGTTTGGAGCACTTTATTTCCTTGTTTTTTCATGTTGTTCATGTGTGTTCCTCCCTAGCAGTGCCGATCTAAGGTATTACAATTTCTACCCTATAATCTTGTGGTGTCTTCCTCTCTAGCAGTTCCAATCTGAAGTATTACTGTTTCTATCCTGTAATCTTTTTTTTTTTTTAATTTTAATTTTTATTTATTTTTCTCAAAAGTTGCATTTAAATACATGTTATCAAACATAACAGAAAAAAAACAAATTTTCAGAAGCTGTACACACTATTCACTGAAAATATTTGTTGAGGCAAATCTATCCTGTAATCTTGTAGTGTCCCTGCAGTTTACCAATACCTCACATTTAAGGAGAAGATCAATATTTACAGCACCCAATGCAAAAAATATGCAACCTCAAAGAAATAATTCCTTTTTAGGCAATGACAGTTTTGTCACAATAAATAGAAATGATGTGTTCCAGTATTATCTATACTATAAATAGTAGGTTCACATATAGGTCTACAGTCTCTAATGGTAACAAAGAGAGGGTGTAGGATGTGGGGTTTATGAGGTAGGAGGTGAGAACATAGAGGTATTAGATCATAGAAAGAGTGAAAGAGGAATCAAGAGAAGTAGGCTAGCAGGGATAACTCTGGGGTAACTAGGCCTGCAAGGACCTTGGTGATGGTCTTCACAATCCTAGCTATTGTCTCTAGATGAAAGCAGGCCAGAGGGCCAATCATTGGGAGATGGGGGGCTGCAGTGTTGTCTGTCTCCTCCTCCACATATGCAAAGTTGGCCTCCTCTTCCTCTGTGTGTGGAGCCAGAGTCAGTCAGATTTAATGCTGACTTTTAAAAAGTCATTTAAACAAACTCTAAATTTTATACTGGTTTTCTAAAAATACTACCCAAATAAATGAAAGGAATTATTTGAAGTGACTTCTTATTGAACACAGGCTATGTGGAAGCAAGACTGAAAATAATTTCAGAAACAAAGTTATCATAACCTGAAAATGAGTGTAATTCAATTATGCTGTTAAAAATGGAAACAGAATTCCAGCATGTATGAATGGAGAACAGTATATGTCAAACAATTTCTATTTATCCTTCACACAAGGTAGATACTTCTTGGACTATCTGTGAACAACACAATAAGTTCTACAACCTCAGAAACATAGAAATTTTAGAGAAAGATTATACTAACAAAAATTATGAGCAGGCTGGGAAATAAGTATTATGAGTAAAGGTTAGGGACAACATATTACTCTAGAGAAAATAACCACACAGGATTACTTAATATTGCTCTTGAAGATTGAGATATCTATTACATCACCTAAGAGAGCTGAAGACATTTCTGGAAACATTAAAATAATTTGAAATGGTGCAGTTTTTGAGGAGGGCCTAGGATATCTTAGTCTTAAGGTCCAACTCAGAAGTCATTAATTTAATCAGTTGGAAACTGTATAAAATTAAAAAAAAATCAACTCCTTGTGGGTATAACATGCCCTTATAGCAGAATATAAATGACTAAGACATCTACTTATGGATAATTTTAGTCAGTTGTTTTATTTTCATCTTTAGCATATGCTGCATAAATATTTTTACCTTGAAAGGCTTTTTAAAAATTTTGTTCTAATTAGTTATACATGACAGCAGAATGCATTTCATTTCATTGTACACAAATGGAGCACAACTTTTCATTTCTCTGGTTGTACACAATGTAGAGTCACATCATTTGTGCAACCATACATGCACCTAGGGTAATGATGTCCTTCTCATTCCACCATTTTTCCTACCTCAATGGCCCCTCCCCTTTTCTCCCTCCCTTTTGCCCAATCCAAAGTTCCTCTATTCTTCCCAATACCTTGAAAGGCTTTGATGCAGGATCATGTAGGTTTGTTATAATCTTAGCCAATGATATAGACAAAAGTACAAAATTAAAGGTGCTCATTTTAAAAGGAAGAGGGGAAAGCATTATTATTTGCAGATAGATTAAATATCTAGAAAATCTAAGAGAATAAACCTAAGATTTTAGAAACATGAGATATTTTAGTAAGATGGTTGCTTACAAAATTTTTATGCAAGAATAAAAAGTTTTATTCTATAGAATAATAACAGCATCATGATGACAAAACTCACCAAAAACAACCAACCCAAAGAATGACTATCCCTTAACTTAAAAAGATACATACAACACATGGAAGATCTTCTAACAAAATCTCAGACTAGACACTCTAAAAAACTTTCCTAACATATATAATGAGATCCTATAAAAATATAGCAAGAGTAATTTTATAAACATTTACCAGGCAATCAATTTAGCGAAGTAAATTTCCAAGAGCCAAGATAAAGACATAGTAATATGAAACCTGAATTGTGAGGGTTGAGTCAATGCTAAAGGGGAGGTTCTATTGGAATTAAATGCCAATACCAACTCTAATATTGGTATATAGAATGTGGAGCCTAACCCAAAATGAAGGAGCTGAATCTGAGATTCCAATAATTATTTGAGGCTTCAAAATAGTGATAAAGTAGTCCCATATTTATAGCACCCATTGTGTGTTTTTGTTTGTTTTGACTTGGGATTTTAAAAAATTGTTTTATTTATTTATTTACTTATACATAGTGCTAAGGATTAAACCCAGTACCTCACACATGCTAGGCAAATGCTCTGCCACTGAGCTATAGCCCAGCTTTTCTTTCCTGTTTTTGAGATAGGATCTCACTATCTCAAATTGCTGAGGCTGACTTTGAACTTACCATCCTTCTGCCTCAGCCTCCTGAGCTGCTCAGATTACAGGTGTGTGCCACTGTGCCCAATGCACCCATGGTTCTTATCAGATGATAGCACAAATCCTTTTTAGAAGAGCTGGATATGTAGCTTAGTGGTATAACGCTTGCCTAGCATGAGAAAAGCCATGGGTTTGATCCTTAGCATGGCAAAAAATATTAAAATAAAAAAATTCCACTTATGAAATAAAAATCTTTTTGAGAAAAAAGTATTCCTAATTTAAATGTTCATGACTCTATGTACTGAATTTAATAAATTGCATAAATTAACCATACCAATCATACAAGGAAAGACGTTACCATGAAGATGACAAACAGCAAGTTTAGACCTCCAGAAACTTCATATATTAGAAGATTAAAGAATACAAAATAATTATTAATATGATATTTGAAAATCATCAATAAAAACAGACAATAAAAAGGACCAAACAAATTAAAAACTAAATAGAATTTCCAGAAATAAAAAGTAAAATAAAAGTGACTGAAAAATTCAGTTGGTGAGTTAAGTGACAAATTAGCTATAGTAAAATACAGACAATAGGTATGAAGTAGAAAGAAAAACATAGATAATTATAGATAATTATTTTTGGTACTGGGGAATAAACCCAGGGGCTCTTAACCACACTTAACCATCCTCAGCCTTTTAAAAATTTTTCCATTTTAAGACAGGATCTTGCTAAGTTGCTTAGGGTTTGCTAAGTTGCTGAGGCTGGCTTTAAATTTGTAATTCTCTTGCCTCGGCCTCCCCAGCTGCTGGGATTACAGGTATCTGCCACCACACCCAGTGGCAATTCTAAAATTACCACAGAAGGAAAGAAAGAGAATTTAAGAGCTGTTAAATGTGCTAACATATGCTTAAATAGATTCCAAGTAAGAATGGAGAGGTGATACTCAAAATATAACACCTTAGAATTTTCTAGAACTGAGTGTACATCTATAAGAACCATAACAAGTACCAGTTGGTATAAGAAAAAGAAATCCATTCCTAGAAACATTGCTCAGAAACTTGAAAACAAACATGGATGAAAAAGGAAAAAGGAAAAGGAAAAGAAAAGAAATAATAATGATCATAGAGGAAATAGAAGATATAAAATATATATACATATTTTGGGGGTAGGTACTGGGATTGAACTCAGGGACACTCAATCACTGAGCCACATCCTCAGCCCTATTTTGTATTTTATTTAAAGACAGAGTCTCACTGAGTTGCTTAGCTCCTTGCAGTTGCTGAGGCTGGTTTTGAACTCTCAATCCTCCTGCCTCTGCCTCCCAAACCCCTGGGATTATAGGTGTGCACCACCATGCCTGGCAAAACATAACTTTAAAAATCAATTAAAAAGTTTGTTCCTTAAGATGATTAATAAAATTGTCAAAGCTTTTAGGCTGACAAAGGAAAAAGAGGGAAGATATAAATTTCCAAAATCAGGAATGAAGGAAGGGCCATAGCTATTACTGTCAATCCTATAAGGAAGAGATTGGGGGTGGGGAGGATTATTGTGAACAATTTTAAGTCAAAGTCATCCATTTATGTGAAGTAGACAAATTCTTAGAAAGACACAATTACGAAGCTGCTCAAGAAAGAACAGTAAGGAAATTAATTAGTAATAAAATGATCTAGACATACATGCACATACATGCTCAAGCTCATGTAGACTCACATAAATTCTATTAAATATTCAAATAATTGATGTCAATTCTATATGTTCTTTTAGAAAACAAAGGGAGGAATACTTCCCAACTTGTAAGGATAGTATTTCCCTGATACCAAAGACATCACGAGAGAAGAAATCTACAGACCAATATCACTCCTCAATACAAGTGCAAAATTGTTATGGTTTGGATGTGAGACAATGTAAGAAGGTTAAGAGGAGAAATTATTGGCCTGTGAGAGTCTTAACCCAATCAGTGAATGAATCCCCTGATAAGGATTAACTGAGCGGTAACTAACATGGTAGGGTATGGCTGGAAGAGGTGGAAATTGGGAACATGGCTTTGGGATATATATTTATATCTGGTAAGTAGAGTACCCTTCCTCCTTCCTGGTAATCATGTTAGCCACTTCCCTTCACTACCACCATGATGTTCTGCTTCACCTTGAGCCCTGAGGAATGGAACTGGCCTTCTATGGACTAAGACCTCTGAAACTTAAGGCCTCAAACTTTTCCTCCTCTACAGTTGTTCTGGTTGGGTCCTTTAGTCACAGCAGCACAAAAGCTAAGACAGAAATCTTTTAAAAGTTCAATTCAATAACATAAAAAAATTATACACCATGACCCTATTAAATTTATTCCAAGAATTGTTTTACTATTTGAAAATTCACTAATATAATAAACCATACTAACAGAATAAAGACAAAAGCATGATAATTTTAATTGATACAGAAAAATAACAAAATTCAACACTTACTCCTCACAAAATCTTTTTACAAAGATTTTCATATAAAGATGTAAAGATTTTGTGTGTGCCTGTAATCCCAGTAACTCAGGAAGCTGAGGCAGGAAGATGGAAAGTTCAAGACCAACCTCAGGAACTTAGTGAGGCCATAAGCAACTTAGCAAGATACTGTCTCAAAATAAAAAATAGAAAGGATTGGGGATGTGATTCAGGGGAAAAGCACCCCTAGTTTCAATCCTCACTACCAAAAAAGTATATCTATATATATATTTGTACAAACTTGAAACAAAAAAGAACTTCCTCAAGCTGATAAAGGGTAGCTAACAAAACCTTACACATCTAACATCATATTTAATGTTGTATGACTGAATACTTCCTCCTATATCATGATAAAGTCAATAAAGCTAATTCTTGAAATGCTAGCCAGTGTAATATGGGCAGAAAAGGCAATTAAAAAGCATACAGATTTTTCCCCTTATTTTATTTTATGCTTGTCCCAGTTATATTTGTTGAAATGCAATTTTATGCCTGTTGAATCTAACATGAATGATAAAAAAAACTTGGTTTGTTTTTGTATGTTTTTAAAACCATTTCTTTTCTTTTTTTAAAAAAAGAAAAGGGTACCAGGGATTGAACTCAGGGGCACTCAACTGCTGAGCCACATCCCCAATCCTATTTTGTATTTTATTTAGAAACAGGGTCTCACTGAGTTGCTTAACACCTTGCAATTGCTGAGGCTGGCTTTGAACTTGCGAGCCTCCTGCCTCACCCTCCCAAGCTGCTGAGATTACAGGCATGCACCTTTGCACCTGGTGAAACCATTTTGTTTTTGTTTTTAGCTAAATGTACTTTCTATTTTTTCAAAAGTATTGGATTGAGATAGAAGGGAAATAAATGGATATCTACAGAGAATTTGGGAAGCACTGCTTTAGACTAGATTGCTGTCCCTAATCCCATTATGTACAGAGATTCTGGACTTCTGCAAATACTAAAACTTCCAGTCAGCAGGGAGCCAAAGCTATAAAATGCAGACTATTAATTAGATCACCTAGGCCTTACTTATAAAATGTACAATGAAGCTAAAAAAATTAGAAAGGGAAATGTTCACCAAAGAGCATAGAAAAGGAGGAGCAAAAACACAAACATTAACTATACCTGTTTAAGCAGTGTTCAAGATTAAGGGTAGGAGGCCAACTCTTTTGTTTATTTCAATGATATCTGCTAAGTCATGCCTACATAGATACAAGAAACTATAGCCAAAGTAACAGGAACATTGCCATTCTTTTAATGTTATTATTCTTTTTATGGAATCTTAACTGTGATATTAACCATTACATTCAGACTCTGGATCTCATATAGTATGGTGAACTAGCTGTAGTTGCTCACAATATCAGTTATTATGTTACTTTCCTGAGCTCCAAACCATCCCTATACTACACTTCGTGTGAAGTTAGTGCTGGACTCTAAAAACACTAACTGGGTAGCTGATAGATTTCAAGATGATTTTCAGCAAATAACAAGAACTGTGAGAAAACTTTGGGACTTTCAAAGTGGCTCTGCCAATAGATGAGAATTGAGGTAGACTGCAAGGATAGAGGAGGAAGAAACCTGCTCTTTTCTATTTGTTCTATTTTGACCTCTTTTTTCCCTTCCTCCCTATTTTTCTTCTTTCCTAACTTCAGCCCATGCCCCTTTTCAGAAGTTTGATACCCAGGCCCCTGAGTTTCCTATTCAATCTCAGAGCCAACAGTAGCAGCCAGTCAACACTATTCTTTTTTTTTTTTTTTTAAATATTTTTTAGTTATACATGGACACAGTGTCTTTATTTGGTTTACTTATTTTTATGTGGTGCTGAGGATCGAACCCAGTGCCTCACACGTGCGAGGCAAGCGCTCTGCCACTGAGCCACAACCTCAGCCCCAGTCAACACTATTCTTAAGGTATCTGAGTTTCATTTCTGTAGCACCTTTTCTTTAAGTTTCCAAATTGAGTAATTCCAATATCTTCCATGTGTTCTCTCATCCATAGTGGTGGTAAAATCTGTTTTTTGGAATTACCACTTCTGGGAGATTTGTGGTTCCTAATTTGCCATTCCAGTTACCTAGTCAAAAAACTTTATATTAAATTATTTATATACAAATAACCAGGATGGCTGCTGTATCTCTTTTGTAAAAATAGTTTTTAGATGTTGGTGAACCTTGATTTTATTCATTTATTTATATGTGGTGCTGAGAATTGAACCCAGTACTTCACACATGCCAGGCAAGCATTCCACCACTGAGCCACCACCACAACTCTTGGTTGCTGTCATTTGACAGCCCTGTGTGATATTAATCTCCTGGTATTCATGTTTTTTTGTAGTCTCCTCTCACTGTCAGTCTGGGCTCATCTTCATAATCAGTAGAGTGTGGTGGATGTAATATGTATGACTTCCTAGGCTAGGGAATAAAAGGCATTGCAGATTCTCTTTTGATTTCTGGAATTTGCTTTGGTCTTTTGCTCTTGGAGAGATGAGCCACCATGCTGTGAAAACACTCAAGCATCACCAGGGAAAGGCCTAGGTAGAGAGAATCCCAAATCAGCACCAACCAGCCTGCCATGTGAGTTAGCCACCTTAGAAGCAGATCCTTTAGTCCCAGTAAAACTACAGCTAATTATTGCCCTAACCAATACATGACTACAACTTCATAAGAATAACCCACTCAAGCTGTCCCTAAATTCTTGAGCAACTGAACATGAGAGAAACAATAAATGACTTTTTATTTGGCTTGGTGTTAGGAATTGAACCCAGGGCCTCATGCATGCTAAGCACATGCTTTACCACTGAACTACACCCCCAGTCCAATGATTATCTTTTTAAACCATTAGAGTTAATAGATAACTAAGAGAGTAATTCTTCTCTGAGTATACCTTTTTACACAATTCTCACTTCTGGAATAATGTTAATGTTTTATGTATTAAAGAGGTAAAGTCAAATCAACAAAGATGAGGAAAATTCAATGTAAGAAAAAAAGATCTGACTATATTCCAAATGAATAACACAATCATTCTGAAAGGGAAAAATTATGTATGTGCTTCTAAATGAAGTTTTTTGATATGATTTCAATCTAAAAAGAATTAGAACTTCAAATAAATTTTAAACTCTGGCAGATTTGTTGGTTTATTTTTCTATCTGTTTAGGTGTTATAATTGATAAATTATTGTGTGTGTCTTTCAGGATTAAGAAAATGAATAAATACATTGATTTTGTGAGGCTACTGGTAGTAAGGGAACATATATGTATATATATTTGCTTGATCAATATGAAATTGCAGTTTCCTTAGTTCAGTTCCTATAAGGGCCTAAAAACAACAATATTTCAGTTGCAATGAAAATAGCAGAGTCCAGGGCTGCGGCTGGTAAATAAAAGATAAGTCTGGAACATCTTGCTACATTAGAAGGTAAGAAAGTGCTTTAAAAATGATGTGAATATGTCAAAATAACAACCCAAAGTCAAATTCAAGAGGTTCCCTCTGACCAAATCAGAGACAATTTGAACCTCAAACGAATAAAGATAACAATGGGCTATAGGATAAAATAAATATCTGGATAAATAATAATCATATTTCTATAATAGTAAGGTTAACAGGAGAGAAGGAAAGCCCCTCCCTGATGAAGAATGCTTAACTAATAAGTATAGGCAAAATGGTAGTGTTAGAAAAGTCAGTATTTTGTAATCATCATCATAATAACAGATTCAGGCAAGAATCACCTATTGATGCTAAGACTATTCAGTTTGAAAAGGAATAGGATATACATGTAGTCTCCAATGACGTCCCTACAAATTATTTACAGAAAATAGTGCAAATTGACATTTTAACTTGTGTAATATTTAGCCAAAAATGTACAAACTGAATTTAATCATGAGGAAATATCCAGGTAAACCCAAATTGAGAATTATCCTGCAATACAACTGACCTGAATACTTTAAAAATATTAATAACAGGAAAAACTAAGACTAAAGAGACATGGCAACAAAATGCAATGTATAGCCTAGATTGCATGCTAGAATTTTTATTTTAGTATGTTTTCAAATGCTATAACAAAATATCTGTGTACTTGTAAAGAGCTTTATTTATTTCACATTCCTGGAGGCTGAAAGTCTAAGATCAGGCAGCCCTATCTGCTGGGCCTCTGATGAAGGTTTTCTGGCTACATCACAGCATGGTGAATGGTATCATGGTAGGGGTGGTGCAAGAGAAAAAGATCAACAGTGAGATAGAAAGCAAGAGAGATTCAAGGGTGTCAGGTTTGGTCAGGGTCCAAGATGCCCAAATAAGGAAGCTGGTCAGCAGAGGTGCAAGCCAGGTGTGACGTCACTAGTGGACACGCCTCCTGTCAATCAGCGAGTTTTCCTGACCCATCAGGAAGGACTTTGGCCCTCTTTTCCTGTACCCAAGCCTACCCCTTCCTGACCGGGTTTTCTTGAAATTCTCTATGCACAGAATCTCCGCCGCCATTTCTCCCGACCCGCTCTGATGGACGGGGGATCTGGTCCGAGGGCTCGCCTTCCAATAAAGCCTTGCTGAGTGGCTTAATTCATCTTCTCCTGGTCGTGTGAATTTTACAAGGGTACTATGGTTTGGATGTAATTTGTCCCTCAAGTTCATGTGTTAGAGGCTTGATCACCAGTATGGTGGTATTAGGATAGTGTGAAACCTTTAAGAGGTAGGACCTATTGGAAGGTAATTAGGTCAACTGAGGCCCTCAGTAAAAATTATATAACCCAAGTCTTTCTCTGTGCTCCTGTTTCTGATGTGATTTCTTCCTCCTGCACATGCTCCACTATTTGGCAAGGGATCCCCACCACAGCTAACACTATGCTGTTTGGACTTTCAACCTCCAAAACTGTGAGATAAATAAACCTCTTTTTAAAAAAATAAGTGTCCTTAGATATTTCATTATAGCAACAAAAATGGACTAGTACAAGAGGCCAGGCTTATTCTTTTTATAATAACCCACTCTAACAGAACCAATGAGGGTCTTACAAGAATGATATTAATCCCTTCTGAGGGAATCACTTCTGATGACCTAACTACCTCCCACCAGGACCCACCTCTTAAGAGTTCTACCACCCCTCAAGAGTACTACACAGGAAACCAAGCTTCTAGCACATTGATCTTTACAGGGACAGACTCAGACCATATCCAAATCATAGCAAATGCCATAAAGAATGTTACTAAAACAACTAGCAAAAATCGAATGTAGACTATACATTAGATAATAATAATATTTCAATATTCAATTTTCTAAACTTTGTATTATGGATATATAAGCAAATGTTTTGTAGTTCTGAGGAAATACACAGTACTGTATAGGGAAATTAGATCTACAACTCTCACTGTCAAGTGACTCAGGACAGTTTATAAAAATACACACAAATTACACACACACGTCTTAAATCTCTTTGTATATATACATGCATGTATATGTTTAGTTTAATTTTGTGGATAGTGGGTACTGGGGATTGACCCAGGGGCACTATACTACTAAGCTATATCCCCAGTCCCTTTTTATTTTTTTAATTTTGAGACAGGGTCTTGCTAAATTGCTGAAGCTGGCCTCAAACTTGTGGTCCTCCTGCCTCAGCCTCCCAAACTGCTGAGATTACAGGCATGTAATCTGAAGAGGGAATTTAGTAGTGGGTAAAGTGAAATGAACTCTGGACTTTGAAACAATATCTCTAATTTTGTGCCCAGAATGCATATATGTATATGTAAAGGTGTGTGGGGAGAGGAGAGCGGGGAGAGGGAGACAGTAAAGAAAAATGGCAAAACATTTACAATTGGTGCTTTTTTTTTTTTTTTTGGTATTGGGGATTGAACTCAGGGGCACTCAACCACTGAGCCACATCTCCAGCCCTATTTTGTGTTTTATGTAGAGACAGGGTCTCACTGAGTTGGTTAGCAGTTAGCAACTCGCCGTTCCTGGGGCTGGCTTTGAACTTGAGATTCTCCTGTCTCAGCATCCCAAAGTGCAGGGATTATAGGCGTGCGCCACCGCGCCAGCTCAATTAGTGATTTCGAGTGAAGGGTATACAAGACTTTGTACTATTCTTGTTGCACTAAGTTTGAACTTATTTCATAATTTAAAGTCTTTTTATTAAAAAGATACAAATTCACTTTAATCATCCAATCCCCTCTGGTTTTTTTTTTTTTTTTGGTACTGGGGATTGAACTCAGGGGCACTCGACCACTGAGCCACATCCCCAGCTCTATTTTGTTTTTTTTTTTAAAAAACAGTAGAGACAGGGTCTCACTGAGTTGCTTAGCGCCTTGCCATTGCTGAGGCTGGCTTTGAACTCGCAATTCTCCTGTCTCAGCCTTACTAAGTGCTGGGATTACAGGCTTGCGCCACCGCGCCCAGCTCAATCCCCTGTGTTTTTAAAAAACTAGTTTCTCTGCCTTAAATAACCAGATGACTTGATAATGTGTAATGAGAAATGAATAGTGAAAGGAAAAAAGAAGCAGAAATTTCTGAAGGGTTGCAAAGTTCAGAATAAGTCCAAAATGAATTCATATTTCTGAATAGCTGCATCACCAAAACAGAATTTATGATAGGTGTTTCTTAAGCAATGGATTATGTTGCAAACAGGATACTAGATTAAAATCTGGGAGAGTATCTAGATTTTTTTTCAGTAACTCAAAAATTAGGTAGCAAATATATTAGAAATATTGTACAGAGGAATAATTGGCAAAATCTTGTGATGGATGAGTCATGTAAAAAAAACCTAGGAATCAAAGAAGACTTCAAGATTCGAGCAGAGTTAACTAATAATAATTGCACACCATGAGAAGAAAGTGCAAGGGAATAATAGTTCAGTGATAAATTTTCAAAATAATGACTTTTCAGTATTTATAGGAAGCTTAGAGACATTTTCACAGTCAAGATTTCATTTCACTTTACCTACTTCTAGATTCCTTCATGAACTGCCTAAAGTTCAGTGTATTCCTGATGCACACCACTGGCTATATTGGAAATTCTCCCTATTAATTTATCAAATTCTCTACCAACTTTTTCTTTCAGAACACTCCCTTAAATGATTATATGAGATGTTTTACTGACATAACCATCCTTGCTACAGCTATGGTGACCTAAAATGGCAATGCCTTCAAATATTACTAACAATTATATATGGTTAACTATATGTTATAGTTAAATATTATAAACTCGACCAATTTCTATCTACAATATAAGACTTTTTAAAAACAATTTTTTAAAATTAAAGACTATGTTTTGACTGGCGGTATAGCTCAGTGATAGAACACTTGCCTAGTATGTGCAAGGCCCTGGATTTGATCCCCAACACTGAGGTGGGGAGAAAAGCTTTGTGTGCTTGGGTTTTCATAACAAAATACAATAGACTGAGTGACTTAAAACAACAGATGTCTGGGGCTGGGATTATGGCGCAGTGGTAGCGTGCTCGCCTAGCACACATAAGGCACTGGGTTCGATCCTCAGCACCACATAAAAATAAAATAAAGATATTCTGTCACCTACAACTAAAAAATAAACATTTAAAAAAAAATGTTGTTAAAAAAAAAAACAAAAAAAACAGATGTCTGTTTTCTCCCAGATCTGGAAGCCAGAAGTCTGAGATCAGGGTAACTACATGGTCGATTTCTGGTAAGTTCTCTCTTCCAGGCTTGAGGATGGCCACTTTCTGGCTATGTCCTTATAGGTGGAGGGAGAAAGAGTACAAACTTTCTGGTGTTTTTTCTTATAAGGGCACCAAACACATTAATGACTGCCCTACCCTCAAAACCTCATCTAACCCTAATTACCTTTCCTAAGCCCTATCTCCAAGATTCTCACATTGGGTGCTAGGACTTCAACATATGAATTTGGTTGGGGGAGAGGGGTGGGACTCAATTCAGTCTATAGCAAAGACTTTGCCCAAATCTAAGTTTGACTTATGCTAGTTAGTAGAATGCCATTTGGATGCTATTTTTAATACTGGTATTAAAGCTTGAGCAGGAAATTATTATAAACGTATCCATTGATTTATAAAGTAAGGAAGGTTCAATTTGTATCTCTTAGCAACCCGAATATCATTTCCTTGCTTAATATGGCCTACTAAGAAATTTGTTTACAGAGAATTTTAAAAATTGATATGAAAATACAGTAATGCAAAACATTTGAAGTGCGTAAATAACAGTTATCATAATAGAAACATGAAAATTTGATGGTCATTTTGTTATACAATAGTATGCCAGATCTTTTTCTCCCTTTTAATTCTCAAATTCCCAGGCTAACATGTTTACCATGGCACCATCTTGTGGATATTTCATCAAACAGCTGGGCTGTACAAACATTTATATGGAAACTGTAAATGAAAGTTACAAAAAAACAAATCAAAGTTTAAAATGAAGTTTGAGTCAATAAAACATTGGCAAATATTATTCCTCACTCTCAAAGGGCTTTTTTTTTTTTTGGTACTGGGGATTGAACTCAGGGGCACTCAACCACTGAGCCACATCCCCAGCCCTATTTTGTGTTTTATGTAGAGACAGGGTCTCACTGAGTTGCTTAGTGCCTCGCCATTACTGAGGCTGGCTTTGAACTCGTGATTCTCCTGTCTCAGCCTCCCTAAGTGCTGGGATTACACTCTCAAAGAGCTTTAACTGTGTAAGTAAATTATTGAACTAGCTCCAGCATGGTTATGTTTTCTTTATAAAGTATTTCCTGTATTAGCCATTTATATAAACTTTCAAACTGGCCAACTGGTGCTGAAAACATCAAATGGATATTTTAGTCTGATATATTTTGGTGTTTATACTTTTTATATATGCTTACATATATAAATATATATTGCTACTTTTTTATTGACTTAACTTCAGGATCTGTTCAACAATGCGAATTCATACAGAGTAGGGTTTTTTTTTTTAAAGGAAAAAAGAAAAACCTTTAAAAATTTTCAGTTAAATTACTCACTAGATATGAATCACTGCATTAGTCTCTTTTGTATTACTATGATGAAAAGCCTGAGGCTGGATAAATTTATCAAGAGGTTTATCTAGCTCATACTTCTGAAATTCAAAGCCCAGTAGCTGTTGATGGTCCTCTTGCTGGCAGAGTCCTGAACAGGTACATGGTATCACATAGCAAAAAACAGGGAGCTTACATGCTTGTCTTTTCTGGTCTCTCTTCCTCCTCTTATAAAGTCAACAGAATCCAAGCATGAAGGTTTCACTCTGATGATCTTATCTAATCCTAATCACCTCCAAAAGGAATGTCCAAACACTGTGACTGGATTAAGTTTCCACCTTCTTAATGCCTCATAATGGGGATTATTTCAATACATGAATCCTTGGGGGACACACTCAACTATATTCAAATAATAGCAACCACTTATTTTAATCAAATTCTTCTGATGTAGAATGAAACACACTGGTAATTGTCAAATTTTAGGAGAGATATACCAAACACATCAAGTTCTGATAATATAAAATAAAAATATTTATTTATTATTGTGCTGGGGATTGAACCCAGGGCCTCATACATGCTAGGCAAATGCTCTACCACTGAGCTACATCCCCAGTCCTATAATTATTTTAACATTAAGCATGTAAATATTTATTGATTGTGGTAAGAAACTGTACTAAGTACATTAATGTTTTAATTTAAAAAATATTAAATACAATGTTTTAATGCATTTTTTAGAAGTCCTATAGGTATGATAAATTAAAATATTAATTTATATTTTTTACATTTTAATTTATGTATACAAAGTTTTATATGTACTAAACTTATTACATTTTGGGATAACATTCTTCTAATTAGATAACACTATGGAACAGTAGGAAGTCTGACTATTATTATAACATTATAGAAAGCTATAAACAAGAATGAAAATAAAAGGCAAATTTCCTTAATGATTAAAATCTGCTTAAACTTTTTATAAGTCTTTGAGACACATTATTTTATGAAATACGTCCATTATGAAGAGAAATGAACTAATGCCTTTCAAAAATTATTCAGTACTTTCTGTTATATGTATACAGCTAGGTCACTGCAGCTATCATATATAACTAAGATTCTATACAACTACAACTAGGATGGTTGATCCTTGTAAATTTCCCTCTTTTTTGGAACACTAACGGAAAATAACCTAAAATTAAATGATAGAAGTATTTTCTGGTCCACAATATCACTTTAAAAACAGTGTTCTGAAACTATTTTTTCACCTTAAAAAAGTCTTCAAGCAACAGTTGGCTGAGAGAAAGAATATAGGAATATTTCAAATACGTTAAAAATAATCTTTCTCATACTAAGAAAAATAAATTAGAATTACACCATGATAATATTTTCCCCTAAATTGGCAAAGAAAAATGTTAAATATGCCAGTATGGTGAATATGGGAAGAAACAGACATTCTCATACATTTTGATGTTAACATACAGTATACTTTTTTACAAAGGACAGTTTGGCAAAATCTAAAAAAAATTACAAGTGTACATATTTTTTAATCCAACAATTCTACTTAAAGATAATTTTACATTTTTATTACATGACATATGTAAAAGGGTCATTCAGAGTTTGTATTAGCAAATATTGGAAGCAACTTGATAGTTATCAGTTAGGGGGTAAATTATGACCACTCATGTGATAGAAAACAGCAGTCATACATACGAAACTAGTAACACTAAGTGCTTGAGGAAAAGGGAACTGAAATGGAAAGCAGACATTTCACTATTCACATATTTGCATCAGTTGAATGTTGAACTATCTGAATGTATAATCTCTTAAAAATAAATAATAGAGTTCTTCCCCCTGCTCCCCAAGCCCACTACACCTCCCTGTTCTGGTTGCTCAGTGACCTTAGACCTGATATGTGTATGTCTAAGGTTGCACACATACTCTACACAAAAATCCAACTAGTGTGGACAATCTCTGCAGAGTAGTTTGACCCTGGTCTCTGGCATTTCTTTGACCCAGTTCTTTTTAATACCAGCCTTTCCAAGTTCTAGGAGATCCATGATACTAGATGTGGGTTGGGGGTGAGGGGCCAGACTTGCTGTCTGTAGTTTGAAAATGCTGATTCAAGTCTAGCATGGGACCATATCACAGCAATTATTTGCCTAATGTCACATGACACATATAGCCCCAGATTAATGTTCCCTCCCTCCCAGTCTTTGCCCGTCCCCCCACTTTAAATCCCTTTTTCCTTTGGGCAAAAATACGCACATACATACCTATACAAAAACATAATAATGAATCAAAGATTCTCTAAGTGTTGTAGTACTTCATAATCCACTTCTTTTTTGTTACTCCAGTCCATATGTTTGCTTTATTCTCAGATCTGTTCATCTAATTGCCTCTTTGTCATCTCCACTTGGATATTTAATAATGTTTCAGACTTAATGTGTTAAAAATTGAGCTCAATGTCCACTTTCAAACCAACTCCTCTTGGCAACTCCATTCTTTCAACTATTCAGACCAGAAAATTTGGTGTTATCTTCTGGCTTCTTTCTCCCACATCTCTCTTTCTCCCATTAATTATACAGTAAATCTCTTAGCTCTACCTTTAAAATATGTCCAAAATCTTATCTTTTTTACAACCCCCACTGTTATCACCCTGGTTCATACTGTTGTCATCTCTCATCTCAACTATTTTAATATCTTCCCTTCAGTGATCTCTTTGCTTCCGCTCTTCTCCCCTGCCTTCCTCCCTATCTTCCAGAGAAGATTCTCAATTCACCAACTAGAGTAATATTCTTCATATACGCCAGATTGTGTCACCTCTCTCTTCAGAACTCTCCAGTGGTAAACACAGAGTTAAACTCAAATCCTTACTTTGACCTACATGGCTCTTGAGGAGCTGGACCTCTCCATTCACTTCTATAACCTTATATTAAACAATTTGACTTTTGATTACTCTGCTCCAGTCACACTGCCCTCCTTGCTGTTCCTTGAACATGTAAGGATTCTCCTACTTTCAGTACCATTTTCATCTGTTTTTTCCCTTTATCTGAAATATATTTTGCCAAGATTCTACAATGATTTCTCACTTTCTCCAGGATTTGACTTAAAAACTACATTTGCAGCGTGGCCTTCCCTGGCCAACCTATATTAAAAATTTTAACCTCTTCCAGTGTTTCATATCCCCTTTCCCTCCTTTAATTCTTATCACTCTCTTAAATATGTGTAGGTATTTTTCTGTTGATTGTTTATTATTTGTTTCTTCACGTTACAGTGCATATATCATGAGACCAGGCTTTCTGTAATTTGTATTGACTAGATCCCCAGCATCTAGAAAAGTGCCTAGAATAGAGTTGGCACTCAATATATATTTGTTGAATCAATAAAAGAAGGCATGAAGGAAATTGGGGTTAGTGAGGACTACCACTTATATTTCCCCCAAATATTCTTTTTAGTTGAGTTACACTTTGATAGAATATCTACCTTTGAAGAATATAGTTTGATTAGTTTAAAAAATGTGTGCTCATGAAACCATTAATTCCAATCAAGTTACATCATAGGTAAATTTTGCCTAGTTTTGAACATATATAAAAGGAATCATATAGTTTATATTCTAGTATTCCCTACTTGTACTCAATATTTTTGAGGCTTTTCCCCCATACTGTAATGTAGTTTAATGTAGTTTGCGGAAGTCAGTGGAGGAAGCCTGTAGCATTGGGACCTACTGGTGGGACTGGAAGGTGAGCGTGTCTTGTCTGCTCGGAGCGGGAGGGAGATGGACATCCTTTCCAGTTCCACTGGAGTTATCCTTGTTCCAAGCCCTACATAATTTCTGCTGTCGGAAAAAATCTACTGCGCATGAGAAAACTATTACCAATGTTTCTTTTTGTGATGAAAATGCAAAGGAATCTGGAAATGCACTCCACAAGCTCTTCTTTTCAGAACAGCAGGCTTCCATTCTGTATGTGTTGAACACAGCATCTAATAAAGAACTTGAAGCTTTCAAATTGCTTCAGGGAAGAAAGTCCATCAGTATTATAGAGCACAGAGAAAAGTTTGGGCCATTTCCAGATTTGGAGAGTTTGATGAATGTGCCCTCATTCCGGTATAAAGCTATTGTTCAAGTTTGTCACTCCATTCTTTGTCCAGAGAGTGAAAAGAAAAAAAGAAAGTTACAGGAAAACCGGCTGTTGGGAAAGCTCATCAAACCAGATGTAGAAAAAAGAGAGACTTAAGGCAGTCAATAGTATTGTATCTATTGTTTTTGGTACTCAAAGGATTGCCTGGGCTCACCTTGATCTCAAATTGACAGTGCTGGACTGGCAGCAAAATGACTATTGGAAATTAATGAATAGAATGTACCCATCATCACTCTATTTAGAAGAGATTTCTTCAGTCATTTCAACAATGCCTAAAGCAGATTTCTATGTTCTGGAAAAAACAGGACTTTCCATTCATAACTCATCTTTGTTTCCTGTGCTGTTACATTTTCGTATCATAGAAGCCATGCTGTATGCCTTATTAAATAAAACGTTCACCCAGGATGGCCAGCATCATGTGCTGAGCATGAATCGAAATGCAGTGGGGAAGCACTTTACACTGATGATTGGTGACACTCAGACTAGTGGGAAAGAACTAGTGAAGCAGTTCCTCTCTGAGTCTGTACTGAAGGAGAAGCCTCGGGTGTTCTTCCCATCAGATAAAGTAGTACACTATAGACAAATGTTTTCATCTGCTGACTCATACAGAAAAGAAGAGTTATATGATTCATTGCTACAAGCTGTTGCTTTCTATGAGTTAGCAGTTTTTGACTGTAAGTCTTAGGATTCTGAGATGAACCTGCTCTGTTATAATGTATATTTATTCTAATTATAAAATCAGCTGTTCTGAACAACCACGTTAATGGAGAAGAAAACACATTTTGAGCATGTTTTAGATGTTTAATGGCAGACATTCAACTATGAAATGGTACACACACACAATAATAAACCAAGCCTAGATCAATAATTATTTTGAGGTTCTGTGCCTTTTGGGATTCAGTGTCAATAAAATTCCCCCCAGACAGCCAAAAGAAGAAACAAAATTTTCTCCCTGTATCAAAGTTATCTCCCTGTATCTATAGATGTATAGATACCATCTATATTGAGGATTTGGATTATTATGTTGTTGCTAAAAAATAGAGAAAAATGATTTTTTCTAGGTGTGAATTATGAGAATAAAGCTTAAGAACAACTGATAAAAAAGTTAATGTAATTTGTTTATTTCTACTATTATTATTCCATTGTATAAACATATCATAGTTCACTTATCCTTTTGTTAATGGATATGTGGGTTGTTGGCTAATTTTTGGCTGTCATACAGTTGATTACACTCTTGTACATGTCTTTTTTTTTCTTTTTAGTACCAAATATTAAACCCAGGGTGTTTGACCACTGAGCAGCATCCCTAGTCCTTTTTATTTTTTATATTGAGGCAAGGTCTCATGAAGTTGCTGAGGCTGGCCTCTAACTTGAGATCCTTTTGCCTCAGCCTCCTGAGTCGCTGGGATTACAGGTGTGTGCCACGACACCAGGCTTGCACATATCTTTTTGTGAACATTACAGTTTATGAAGATTTTAATTTATCTTGAGTAAATATTTAGGAGTAGAATCGCTGGGTTATAAATGAATGCATTATCTATTTTAAAAGTGCCAAACAACTTTTCAAAGTGATTTACCACTTTATAATTCCACCAGCCATGTCCTAGAGATGCTGGTTAAGATTTGTTGTTTTTGTTGCTGTTGTTTTTTGACAGCTTTAAAGTGTTCTCAATAAGAGGCAATGTGGTACAAGAAAGAATAAGGCAAAGCCAGCCTCAGCAACAGCGAGGTGCTAAGCAATTCAGTGAGACCCTGTCTCTACATAAAACACAAAATAGGGCTGGGGATGTGGCTCAGTGGTCGAGTGCCCCTGAGTTCAAGCTCCAGTACCAAAGAAGAAAGAAAGAATAAGGACTTTGAAATTAGTTCAACACTGGAAAAATTTAAATGTTAAGGTAGTCTTTCTCTAAGAACCAGGCTTTAAACTGCGACATATAGATATATATTTTCAGTACATAGGTCAAAACTATAGATGAAGTTTCTTTCTCTGTAAAATATCTTCCTACTTTATTAAAATTTAAATTAGTATGTAAAGATTCAAGAAATGTTCCTGGAAATACAATTTCCTCAATAAATGCATTGAATGAATAAAAAATTATTCTAGTTTAGTTCAAACTTATATAGCATAAACTGACATGAAAGGCTCTTCAATAAATTCGGGCAGCACAACAAATTACTCATAGAAGTCATTTATTTTCTAGGAGGTCTGAAAGAAAAGAAGACTATTAATTTTTTTCCTTTAATTACTGAAAGTAGATTATATTCTGAGTTATGATTCTTTGAAATATTAATTGGAATCACAACTAACGAACATTAAAATTTAGACTTAAAAATGTAGAATTTGATGGGCTGAGGTTGTGGCTCAGTGGTACAGCGTTTGCCTAGCATATGTAGGGCACTGGGTTCGATTCTCAGCACTGCATATAAATAAATAAAGTCCATTGACAACTAAAAAAAATTTTTTTTAAATGTAGAATTTGAGGGGGGATGTGCTGGGGAGTGATATTGGCCAAATTATATTGTTATATTATGTGCAGGTACAAATGTGTAACGACAAATCCCATTGTTACGTACAATTATAATGCACAATAAAAATGTGGAAAGAGGGGGGCTCAAAGATGGCAGATTAGTGTGAAGCAGCATTTCTCTTAGCTTGGCTACCCAGAAATTAAACAACGGGAATACCACATCTCCCTGAGGCTTAGAGTGAAGAATGCTGAGACTGGAGGGGCAGTCTGCCCTAGCCAAACCACAGACCACTTGACTCATTGATAAGATATATATTAAAAGAAACCTGTCCACTGGATTTTATCAATCGTTGATCCAGGAACTGAGCTTTTCCCAGCTATATGAGTCCTGAGTTCACAGAAACTGATGGGGCTGGCTACAGTGAATCAGAATGCTGGAAGAGTGTGTGAGGGTATATTGCTCTCAGCTCACCCAGCCAGCCAGTTTAGCACTCACCAGGTTCCCGGGGCCCACTTGAGCCAGCACTCACCAGGTCCTAGCACAAGCCTGGTCTCCAACTCCCTCCCCAGTCTGGTACCCACTGGTAATCCTGGTTCTACCAGGTCTGGCATCAGTCCAGTACTCAATAGGGCCCTCTGCATCCCTAGTCCCCAGTCTCCCAACACCTCCCTAGCCTCCAATTTAGCCCATCCTTTACAGCTTTGAGGCTGGCCCACAGGTCCCAGAGCCTGGTCTTGATGCACCTGACACAAAACAGGTGGGCCCCCAATGTGGCTGGACTCCACACTCCTCTTAGCCACCAGACCCACTGGGTCCAGCACACAGCTCCATGACCAGTCCATAGGTCCAGCACCTAATTCTCAGGACCAGCTGGGAGAATCACCTGACCTGGAATTTGAAAGGGAATGGGCTGGAGAGATGGAGTTTGGAGACTAAACCACAGACCAGGAATTGTGGGGTCCACAGTCAAAATAAGGGGCTAAGAAAAGGCTCCTACACTATAGAAGTGGAACCCAAAGGAGATTGTTGAGGTGCAGTCTTCCAACATGGACTAGCAATTGCTGGGCCCTGGAGGTGCATTGATGTAAAATCTCCAGACCAATTGGCACAGAGCAAAGAGATGGGAGCATACCTCGCCTACACCCGCCTATAGGAGTTCCACCTCCAGGATTTCTGCTTCCAGGACTAACCATCCCACCCTAGCAACCTCAAACATCCTGAGGTTGGAGCTAGCATCAAACTCCAGACAACCCCACCTAACTGCTGAAGAGGGAAGCTAAGAAACTTTTGAACTCCTATGGAAAAAGTTGATCAATTTTTCATTGAGATCCCTTTTTTTCTCTCTCACATTTCTACCATTTTTGAAACCAAGTATTTTCATGCATCAGCTTATTGAGAACCAGGATGTTGGAATAGTATATTACAGTTTTCATGTGTATTCTTTTATTTTTACATTTTTCTTTTGATTTTTCTTTTCTTTTTAAATTTTTAATATCTATACATATATATGTGTATATATCCATATGCATATATATTTATATATATATTTTCCCTCTAACTTATGTTTCCCTAGATTCTCTTTGTCTCTTTTCTCCTGCTAACAGCCAACCTCTATTAATTCCTCTTTCACTCCTCCTATAATTTTTTACTCCTATCTTCTCTTTTCCTTTCTCATAAATATCACATCCTATACCAATTCTGTTCTTTGTCCACCATATGAAATTGTAAATCCTTTTTCAAACTTAGTGTTTATATTGTAGATAATAATTGAACACATCATTTCTGTTTATTGTGACAAAATTGTAGATATCTAAATAGGAGCTGTTTGGTTTAAGACTGTATGTTTTTTGAATTGGGTGCTGTTAATATTGGTTTCTCCCTTAAAGGCAAGGTGCTGGAAACCTTTAGGGACATCATAAGTATAGAAGGTAGAAACTATACTGCCTCATGCCCACACTACTAGATAGGAAGACACACAAACAACATGAAAAAACAAGGTAACAAAGTGCTCCAAACAAACCAAGATGCTCCAATAATAGAATCCATTGACAACACAGTAGAAGAAATGTCAGAGAAGGAGTTTAGAATGTACATAGTTAAACTGATCTGTAATGTAAAGGACAATGTGAGGAGTAAAATCAGAGATAAATTTCAGGAAGTGAAAGATCACTTCAATAAAGAGAGTGAGATTCTGAAAGGAAATAAAGCAGAAATCCTTGAAAAGAAGCAGTCAGTGAAATAAATTAAAAATTCAATAGAAAGAATCACTGACAGACTAAATCACTTAAAAGACAGAACCTCAGGCAATGAAGACAAAATATATAATCTTGAAAATAAAGTTGACCACACAGAGAAGATGGTAAGAAACAATGAACAGTACTTCCAAGAATTATGGGATAACATGAAAAGACCAAATTTAAGATTTATTAGGATAGATGAAGGCACAGAGATACAAACCAAAGAAATGTATATTTTTAAATTGAAATAATATCAGAAAATTTCTCAAACATAAAGAACAAAATGGAAAATCAAATACAAAAGGCTTAACAGCTTACAGAACCCCAAATATTCAAAATTACAACAGAATTTTTTAAAAATGTTTTTTACTTATACATGGACACAGTGTCTTTATTTTGTTTATTTATTTTTATGTGGTGCTGAGGATTGAACTCAGTGCTTTACATGTGCAAGGCAAGTGCTCTGCCACTGAGCCACAACCTCAGCCCACAACATAGAATTTTAAAGGCTGTGAGAGAAAAATATCAGGTTATGTACAGGGGGAAAATAATTTAGATCTCAGCTGATTTCTTAACCCAGACCTTCAAAGCTAAGGAGGTCCTGGAATAATACATACCACATTCTGAATGCCAGCCATGAATCCTATATCCAGCAAAATTAAGCTTCTGATCTGAAGATGAAATACAAACCTTCCATGAAAAACAAAAGTTTAAAGAATTCATGACTAGAAAGCCTGTACTACAGAACATTCTCAACAAAATATTTTTATTTCATGAAGATAAATGTTTCATGAAAAAATTCTCAACAAAATATTTCCATTTCATGAAGACACTAAAGGAATAGTCAATCAAAGGAGAAGTGAATTCAAATTAAAAACCAGAAATAAACCAACATGACTGGGAATACAAATCATATCTCAATAATAATGTGAAATGTTAATGGTCTAAGCTGGGTGCGGTGGTGCATGCCTGTAATATCGGCACTTTGGGAGGCTGAGATGAGAGAATCATGAGTTCAAAGCCAGCCTCAGCAATGGCAAGGTACTAAGCAACTCAGTGAGACCCTGTCTCTACATAAAACACAAAATAGGGTTGGGGATGTGGCTCAGTGGTCTAGTGCCCCTGAGTTCAATACCTGGTGCCAAAAAAAAATGTTAATGGCCTAAACTCATCAATCAAAATGCATAGACTTGTAGATTGGATTAAACAACAAGATCCAATAGTATACTGTCTCCAAAGACTCACCTTATAGGCAAAGACATCCATAGACTGAAAGTGAAATGTTGGGGAAAACATATCACTCATATGGATCACATAAGTAAGCAGGGTTTCTATCCTCATATCAGATAAAGTGGACTTCAAGCCAAAGTTAAACAGAAGGGACAAAGAAGGACATTTGATACTGCTTAAGGGAAATATACATCAACAAAACATAACACTTGTAAATATTTATGCCCTAAACAATGGAGCATCTATATACATCAGACAAATGCTTCTCAACTTCAAAAATCAAATAGACCACAACACAATAATACTGGGTGACTTTAACACACCAAAAAGCCACCCACCACCATCATACAACTCATCCGTCCAGCCCCATCTATGGAAACACTTGCTGCTATCTTGGAACACTTCTACCACCATCTTGGGTTACCTCCGCTGCCACCTCCACCATCAAGACACTGACTGGGGCCTGGAAATCTGACATCAAAATACCTACAGGCTGGTGCTGGGAAAACTGGAAATCCATATGCAGCAAAATGAAACTAAACCTCTATCTCCACCATGCACAAAACTCAACTCAAAGTGGATCAAAGACCTAGGAATTAGACCAGAGACCCAGCACCTAACTGAGGAAAAAGTAGGCCCAAATCTTTATCATGTCAGATTAGGCCCTAACTTCCTTTACAAGACTTCTAAAGCACAAGAAATAAAAGCAAGAATCAATAAATGGGATGGATTCAAACTAAAAAGCTTCTTCTCAGCAAAAGAAACAATCAATGAGGTGAACAGAGAGCCTACATTCTGGGAGCAAATTTTTGTCACACATACATCAGATAGAGCACTAATCTCTAGGATATATGAAGAACTCAAAAAACTTAACACCAAAAAACCAAACAACCCAATCAGTAAATGGGCTAAGGAGCTGAACAGAAACTACTCAGAAGAAGATATATAATGGATCAACAAATATATGAAAATATCTACATCTCTAGCAATTAGAGAAATGCAAATCAAAACTACTCTAAGATTTCATCTCACACCAGTCATAATGACAGTTATGAAGAATACCAACAATAACAACAAGTGTTAACAAGGAGGTGGAGAAAAGGGCACGCTCATACATTGCTGGTGGGACTGCAAGTTGGTGCAACCAATCTGGAAATCAGTATGAAGATTCCTTAGAAAATTGAAATGGAACCACCATTTGACCCAGCTATCCCACTCCTTGGCTTATACCCTAAAGATTTAAAATCAGCATACTACAGTAATACAGCCACTTCAATGTTTATAGCAGTTCAATTCACAATAGCTAAACTGTGGAATCTACCTAGATGCCCTTCAATAGGTGAATGGATAAAGAAACTCTGGTATACATACACAATGGAATGTTACACAGCATTAAAAGAGAATAAAATTATGGCATTTGCAGGTAAATGAATGGAGTTGGAGGACATCATGCTAAGCAAAGTAAGCCAATCCTCAAAAATCAAAGACCGAATATTCTCTTTGATAAGTGAATGCTGATCCACAGTGGGGAGGGAGCATGGGAAAAATAGAGAAACTTTGGTCAAAGGGGAGGGTAAAGAGGGGCTGAGACATGGTGGAATGAGATAGACAATAATGCTCTAGGTACATGTATGACTGCATATATGGTGTAACTCTGTATTGTGTACAATCAGAGAAATGAAAAGCTGTGATCCATTTTTGTACAATGAATCAAGATTCATTCTACTGTCATGTATGCCTAATTAGAATAAATAAAAATTTTTAAAAAAGGTTGGGCTGGGGTTGTGGCTTGGTGGTAGAGCGCTTGCCTAGCATGTGTGAGGCACCAGGTTCGAGTCTCAGCACTACATGTAAATAAATAAAGAAAGAAAGAAAGAAAGAAAGTCCATCAACAACAAATTAAAAAAAAAAAAAGGTACCTACAGGCTTCTTGCTACTACCACCACCAATGAGGGACATGGCCACTTCCATCTAGGAACAAAAAATTGGACCTAGAAAACCATCATCAAGGTCTCTGTGGGCCTGGTTGCATCAGAGGTATTTCTACTAGGTGTGCTAACTGACACCATCCTGTTGCAGAGGCAACAGGGAGCCTTGCATGGGGATGCCTATCTCTCTTTTTTCTCCTGCTAACAGCCAACTTCTTTTGATTACCCTTTCACTGGTCATATAATCTAATACCTCTATATCTTCACATCCTATCTCATAAACATTACAGCCTATCCCCCCTGCCATCCACCATTAGAAATTGTAAACCCTTATGCAAACCTGCTGGCTATATGGTAGAAGATAACTGAACTCATCATCTCTGTTTATAGTGACAAAACTGTAAATTTCAAAATAGAAGCTAATTGATTTATGGCTGCCAATTGGTTGCATTGAGTACTGTAAACATTGATATCCCCCTTAAAGTTGAGGTATTGGTAACCTTCAGGGACACTACAAGATTATATGGTAGGAGCTACAATATCTCAGATCTGTCTGCAAGAGAGGAAGACACATGGACAACATGAAAAAACAAGAGAGGAAAGTGGCATATCTTATGCCACAAAGCAAGATAGTACAATAATAGAATCCATTGACAGCACAGTAGATGAAATGTCAGAGGAGTTCAGAACGTACATAATTAAAATGATCTGTGAATTAAAGAATGACCTAAGTGAACAAATACAGGCAAATTGATCACTCCAACAAAGAGACAAGAGAGCAAATACAGATAGCAAATGATTACTTCAAGAAAGAGATAGAGATTCTGAAAAAACAAACCAACAGAAATCCTTGAAATGAAGGAAACAATAAATCAAATAAAAAACTCAATAGAAGCATCACCAACAGATTAGATCACTTGGAAGACAGAACCTCAGACAATGAAGACAAAATATACACTCTTGAAAATAAAGTTGATTGCACAATGAAGATGGTAAGAAACCATTAACAGAACATCCAAGAATTATGGGATAACATCAAAAGACCAAATCGAAGATTTATCAGGATAGAGGAAGGCACAGAGATACAAACCAAAGGAATGCACAATCTCTTCAATGAACTAATATCAGAAAATTTCCCAAACATGAAGAATGAATTGGAAAATCAAATACAAAAGGCTTACAGGACACCAAATATACAAAATTACAACAGACCCACACCAAAACACATTATAATGAAAATACCTAGCATACAGAATAAGGATGGAATTTTAAAAGCTGAAAGAGAAAAGTTTCAGATTACATGCAGGGGGAAACCAGTTTGGATCTCAGCACATTTCTCAATCCAGATTCTCAAAGCCAAGAGATCCTGGAACAACATATACAAAGCTCTAAAAGAAAATGGATGCCAACCAAGAATCATATCCAGCAAAATTAAACTTCATATTTGATGATAAAATAAAAACCCTCCATGATAAACAAAAGTTAAAAGAATTTACAGCAAGAAAGCCTGGACTACGGAACATTCTTGCAAAATATTCCATGAGGAGGAAATGAAAAAAAAACACAATGAAAATCTGCAAGGGGAGGAACTACACTAAAAGAAAGCACAATCAAAGGAGAAATGAAGTCAAGATAAAAACCAAAAATAAACCAAAATGACTGGGATTACAAACCATGGATGTTATGGTCTAAATTATCAATTAAAAGACATAGACTGGCAGAATGGATTTTTATAAAGATCCAACAATATGCTGCCTTTAAGAGACTCATCTTACAGGAAAAGACAACCACAGACTGAGGGTGAAAGGATAAGAAAAAATGTATCATTCATATGGACCACATAAACAAGCAGGGGTTCCATTCTAATATCAGATAGACTTAAAATCAACATTAATGAAGAGGGATAAAAAAGATAATTTCATAATACTTAAGGGAAGCATACATCAACAAGATGTAACAATCATAAATACCTATGCCCCAAACAATGGGGCATCTAGGTATATTAAGCAAACCCTTCTCAACTTTAAGAATCAAATAGACCATAACACAATAATATTCAGTGACTTTAACACACCTCTCTCACCACTGGATAAATATTCCAAACAAAAACTAAACCAAGAAACCAAAAAACTCAATAAAGCAATCAATAATGTAGACTTAACAGACATATATAGAATATTCCATCCATCAACAAGTGAATATATTCTTTTATTCAGCAGCACATGGATCCTTCTCCAAAATAGACCATATCTTATGCCACAAAGCAAGTCTTAGCAAATACAAAAAATAGAGATACTACCTTGCATTCTATCTGACCATAATGGAATGAAATTAGGAATCAATGGTACAATAAAAAATAGAGGATACTCCAACACCTGAAGACTAAATAATATGCTATTGATTGATGCACAGATAACAGAAGACATTAGGGAGGAGATAAAAAAAATTCTTATAGGTAAATGAGAACTCGGAGACAACATATCAAAATCTCTATGAAGAAACTATAAAGACAGTACTAAGAGGGAAGTTTATTGCATTAAGCTCATTCATTAAAAGAAGAAAAAGTCAACAAATAAATGACCTGACATTACATCTCAAAGCCCTAGAAAAAGAGGAACAAACCAACACCCAAAGAAGTAGAAGACAGGAAATAATAAAAAGCAGGGTTGAAATCAATAAAATTGAAACAAAAGAAACAATTCAAAACACTGACAAAACAAAAATTGGTTCTTTGAAAAAATAAATAAAATTGACATACCCTTAGCCAGTCTAAAAGAAAGAGAGATAAAAATCAAATTACTAAAATTTGTGATGCAAAAGGAAATATCAGGACAGACAGTATTGAAATACAGAAGAGTATTAGAAAGTATTTTGAAAATTTATACTCTGTTAAAATAGAAAACTTTGAGACACCAACAAATTTCTAGGGGCATATGACCTACCCAAACTGAGCCAGGATGACATACACAACTTAAACAGATTAGTTTCAAGCAAGGAAATAGAAGACACCATAAAAAGCCTACCAACAAACAACAGTCCAGGACCACATGGATTCTCAGGAGAATTCCACAAGATCTACAAAGGAGAATTAATACCAATACTTCTCAAATTATTCCACAAAATAGAAAATGAGGGAACCCTTCCAAACTCATTCTATGAGGTTAGTATCACCCTAATACCCCAAACAGACAGAGACACATCAAAGAAAACTTCAGACCAATATCCCTGATAAATATAGATGCAAAAATACTCAATAAAATTTTGGCAAATCACATACAAAAACATGTTAAAAAAATAGTGCACCATGATCAAGTGGGGTTCATTCCAGGGATGCAAGGTTGGTTCAACATACGGAAATCAATTAATGTAATACATCACATCAATAGACTTAAGAGTCATATGATTTTATCAATCGATGCAGAGAAAGCTTTTGACAAAATACAGCACCCTTTTATGTCCAAAACACTAGAAAAACTTGGGATAGTAGGAACATACCTCAACTTTGTAAAAGCTATCTATGCTAAACCCAAGGCCAACATCATTCTAAATGGAGAAAAATTGGAAGCATTCCCTCTAAAAATGGAAATAAGTCAGGGATTCCCTCTTTCACCACTTTGATTCAATAGAATTCTTGAAACTCTAGCCAGAGCAATTAGATGAAAGAACCTAAAGGGGTATAAACAGGAAAAGAAGAACCCAATCATTATTTGCCAACGACATGATTCTATACTTAGAGCATCCAAAAAATTCCACCAGAAAACTTCTAGAATTAATAAATGAATTCAGCAAATTAGCAGGATATAAAATCAATACGTATAAATCAAATGCACTTCTATATATCAATGATGAATCCTCTTAAAGGGAAATTAGGAAAACTACCCCATTCACAATAGCCTCAAAAATATATGCTTAGGGAATCAATTTAATAAAAGAGGTGAAAGACCTCTACAATGAAAACTACAGGACAGTAAAGAAATAAATTGAAGATGTTAGAAGATGGAAAGATCTCCCATGCTCCTAGATAGGCAGAATCAATATTGTCAGAATGGCCATACTGCCCAAAGTGCTATACAGATGCAATGCAATTCCAATCAAAATCCCAACATCATTCCTTATAGAATAGGAAAAGCCATCATGAAATTCATTTGGAAAAATAAGAGACCCAGAATAGCCAAAGGAATCCTCAGTAAGAAGAATGAAGCAGGAGGCATAACAATACCAGATCTTAAACTATATTACAAAGCTATAGTAACAAAACTGGCATGGTATTGGCACCAAAATAGACGTGTAGAACATTGGTACAGAATAGAAGACACAGAGACAAACCCATATAAATACAGTTATCTCATAATAGACAAAAGTGCCAAAAACATACATTGGAGAAAAGATAGCCTCTTTAACAAATGGTGCTGGGAAACCTGGAAATCCATATTCAGCAAAATGAAACTAAACCTCTCTCATCATGCACAAAACTCAACTCAAAGTGGATCAAGGGCCTAGAAATTAGACCAGAGATCTGTGCCTAATAGAGAAATAGGCCTAAATCTTCATCACATTGGATTGGGTCCCAACTTCCTTAAAGAAACTCCTAAAGTGCAAGAAATAGAAATAAGATTTTTATCTCACTCCAGTCAGAATAAGTTATCAAGAATAAAAGCAACAATAAGTGTTGGCGAGGATGTGGGGAAAAGGCACACAAGTGGGGTTCATCCCAGGGATGCAACGTTGTTTCAACATATGGAAATCAATAAACATAATTCATCACATCAATAGACTTAAAGACAAGAATGATATTATCATCTCAATAGATGCAGAAGAAGCATTTGACAAAATACAGTACACCTTCATGTTCAAAACACTAGAAAAACTAGGGATAGTAGGAACATACCTCAACATTGTAAGAGCTATATATGCTAAACCCAAGGCCAACATCATTCTATAAAGAAACACTGAAAGCATTTCCTCTAAGAACCAGAAAAGACAAGGATATGCTCTTTCACCACTTCTAGTCAACATAGTCCTTGAAACTCTAGCCAGAGCAATTAGACAAAAGAAAGAAATTGAAGGTATACAAATAGGAAAATTATCAAAGTATGATTATTTGTTGATGACATGATTCTATATTTAGAAGGTCCAAAAAATTCCACCAGAAAACTAATACAATGAGTTCAGCAAAGTAGGAGGATATAAAATGAATACCTATAAATCAAACATGTTTCTATAAATCAGTGGTGAATCTACTAATAGAAAAATTAGGAAAACTATCCCATTCACAATAGCCTCAAAATATAAAAAAAAAATACTTGGGAATCAATCTAACAAAAGAGGTGAAAGACCTCTACAATAAAAATTACAGAACACTAAAGAAGTAATTGAAGAAGATCTTAGAAGATGGAAAGATCTCCCATGCTCTTGGATAGGCAGAATTAACATTGTAAAAATGGCCAAACTACTGAAAGCATTATACAGATTTAATGCAATTCCTATTACCATCCCAATGTCATTTTCATAGAATTAGAAAAAGCAATCATGAAATTCATTTGGAAAAATAAGAGACCCAGAATAGCCAAAGCAATCCTTAGCAAGAAGAGTGAAGCAGGAGGCATCACAATACCAGACCCTAAACTATATTACAAAGCTATAGTAACAAAAATGGCATGGTATTGGCACCAAAACAGGCACATAGACAAATAGTACAGAATAGAAGACACAGAGACAAACCCACATAAGTATAGTTATCTCATACTAGACAAAGACACCAAAAACATACATTGGAGAAAAGATAGCCTCTTCAACAAATGGTGCTGGGAAAACTAAAAATCCATATATAGCAAAATGAAATTAAAACCCTATCTCTAATCCTGCACAAAAATCCACTCAAAGTGGATCAAATTTAGGCACTACAACAGAGACCTTGTGCCTAGTAGAAGAAAAAGTAAGTCCAAATCTCCAACATGTCAGGTTAGGAACTGACTTCCTTAACAAGACTCCTAAAGCACAAGAAGTAAAATCGAGAATCAACAAATGGGGTAGAATCAAATTAAAAAGCTTCTTTGCAGCAAAGGAAACAATCAAGAATGTGATAAGAGAGCCTACAGAATGGAAGAAAATCTTTCCCACATGCAACTCAGATAGCACATTAATCTCCAGGATATATGAAGAACTCAAAAAAAAAAAATCAAAAAAACCCCTTAACACCAACCCCCCCCAAATAACCCAATCAATAAATGAACTAAGGAACTGAACACTTTCAACATCTCTAGTAATTACAGAAATGTAAATCAAAACTACTCTAAGATTTCATTTCACTCCAGTTGGAACAACAATTATCAAGAATAAAAGCAACAGTAAATGTTGGCAAGGATGTGGGGGAAAAGGTATACTCATTCATTTCTGGTTAGACTTCAAATTGGTTCAACCAGTCTGGAAAGCCATATGGAGATTTCTTAGAAAACTTGGAATGGAACCACCCTTTGACCCAGCTATCCCACTCCTGGGTCTATACCCAAAAGACTTAAAATCAGCATACTATAGAGACACAGCCACATCAATGTTTATAGCTGCTCAATTCACAATAGCCAAACTGTGGAACCAAACTAGATGCCCTTCAGTAGATGAATGGATAAAGAAACTGTGGTATATATAAACAGTGGAATATTAGCCTTAAAGAAGAATGAAATTATGGCATTTGCTGGTAAATGGATGGAGCTGGAGAATATGCTAAGCCAATTTCAAAAAACCAAAAGCTGAATGTTTTCTCTGATATGCAGATGCTAATTTACAATGGTGGGGGGACTAGGGAAGAATAGAGATAGTTTGGATTAGACAGTGGGGAGTGAGGGGAAGGGGGTATAGGGATAGGAAAGATAGTAGAATTATTCAGACATTATTACCCTATGTGCATGATTACACTTCCGGTGTAATTCTACATCATGTACAACCATAAGAATAAGAAGTTGTACTCCATTTATATATGATGTATCAAAATGCATTCCACTGTCATGTATAACTAATTATAACAAATTTTAAAATGTGGACAGGGAAAACTTTCTTTTTTGGGGGTGCTGGTACTGGGGATTGAACTCAGGGGCACTTGGCCACTGAGCCACATCCCCAGCCATATTTATTTTTTATTTTGTATTTTATTTAGAGACAGAGTCTCACTGAGTTGTTTAGTGCCTTGCTTTTGCTGTGGCTGCCTTTGAGCTCGCTATCCTCCTGCCTCAGCCTCCCAAGCTGCAGGGATTACGGGTGTGTGCCAGCGCACCAGGGGAGAAAACATTTAAAAATAAAGGAAAAAAAGGAAGTAATAATAGGATCAGAGTAGAAATTAATGGAAGCCAGGTGCACCTGTAATCCTAGCACTTTGGGAGGCTGAGACAGGAGAATCACGAGTTCAAAGCCAGCCTCAGCAACAGCAGGGTGCTAAGCAACTCAATGAGACCCTGTCTCAACAAAAACACAAAATAGGACTGCAGATGTGGCTCAGTGGTTGAGTATCCCTGAGTTCAATCCCTGGTACCAAAAAAAAAAAAAAAAAAGAAACTAATGGAATAAAAAATAAGCAGAAATAAAGAACATCAATGAAATAAAAAATGTAGAATTCTATTATGCCTACTTTGTCTGATTAGAATTTTGTATTTATTTTATTTTATTTTTTAGTACTGGAGATTGAACTCAGGGGTACTTGACCACTGAGCCATATCCCCAGCCCTATTTTGTGTTTTATGTAGAGACAGGGTCTCACTGAGTTGCTTAGCACCTCGCTGTTGCTGAGGCTGGCTTTGAACTCATGATTCTCCTGTCTCAGCCTCCCTAAGTGCTGGGATTACAGGCATGTGCCACCACGCCCGGCTCTTTAGATGAATTCTAAGAGGACAAGCTGGGCATGGTGGCGCACGCCTGTAATTCCAACACTATGGGAGGCTGAGACAGGAGAATCGTGAGTTCAAAGCCAGCCTCAGCAACGGCAAGGTGCTAAGCAAATCAGTGAGACCCTGTCTCTACATAAAACACAAAATAGGGCTGGGGATGTGGCTCAGTGGTCGAGTGCCCCTGAGTTCAATCTCCAGTACCAAAAAAAAAAAAAAAAAAGAATTCATCTAAAGAATTTTAATTTTGAAAACTGAAAGAGATACTCTCATTCTACCAATGAATAAAATGAGCTCAGATGAACTCAGATGAGATGAAGTGACATATCAAAGGTCAGATATCTTACTTGTTAGTAGTAGGACAACACTTAGTATAGTCTGTGACTTATCATGCGTATTTAGTAAACATTTTTTGAATTGGGACTAGCATTAGGTCTTATAATTCTTTTTACTATGTTATTCCACCTTCCCTAAGTAAGTGTTGGATTTTCAAGGGAAAGAAAGATTTTATAGCTAATTGTCCAACAATGATTCATTTTTGTGTAATTTGTGTTTCTTTCTTAGAAACCTTGTTTCAAATACAGTAAAATTACAATAAGCCCTACAGTAAGATCAATTTGAATATAATGCATTTGGCAATTGCATTATATATCCAGCTATAGTCCTCAAACAGGAATAAGCTAAAGTTCTTATTTGTGTGTGGGGTGGGAGACAGGGGAAGGGATGGGTCTATGGAAGAAAGGCTGAAGTCATGCAAGGAAGCAGCATTCAACACCATCAGAGAGATCAGGAAGCAAAGAGTGGGTTATTATAGCCTCATATTCTCCTGGTCCAGTCTCACTAGAGTAGTCAACAAACTGAGTGTCAATTAAGGAGATTCCTGGAACCACAGTAGCTATCAAGATGTCCTAGTTAAGGATTACAGATGGGAGCCACTGTGCTTGGCTAGTGAGTTCTCTATGGTGTTTGTTTGTTTGGTTGGTTTGGTTTTTTGTTTTTGTAGAACTACCAATGAAAGTTGACCTATTCTTGTTTTGGCTTCTTTGGAAACTGTTGGTTTTTATTTTTTGTTTTTTTACACTTGTTATCCTTTATTGGGTTTTATTTTGACTCATTCATTGTTCAAGTTCTAATAATGGGTATAATCCTTGTACATTTGGATAAAACTCATGTTGCAGAATGGAACAGGGCAACAGCAAATGTAGCAGAGCCATGGGGCTTGGCGCTGACCTCAGGCAATATTCTCTATAGTTGAAGCGTCAGCATGCCCCAGTAACTACCAGGCAAGATTTATATTTTCATAATGGTGAATTTGCCTTTTAGAGAAAAATGAAACACTTGTAAAAGTATTGTCTTGCAATCCTAAGGCATTTGTGTTTTTACTGTAGGACTGAATTAAAAGGGAAATGCCTCTTTGTCTTTTGCTTCTCTGCAATCACAAGGCCACAGGGATGGATGCTCTTCCAGGGTCTCCAATGATTTACCTTATCTACTATGTGATTTACTTTCAAACCTCATTACAGATACTCTTACTAAAAGAGTTGCCAGGCACACGTTAGAAGGTATTTTACTGTTCTCTTTATTAACACTTTGTATGAACAATGTATGGAATGTTGTTTGTCTGTGCCCCATCAGTTGCAATAGCTGTTGTAGTTATTGTCTGGCAGTCTTTTGATTTTTTTTTCCCCTCTAGAAAATCCTCAGACTGTGTTTCAATCTTTCATATTTTAAATATTATAATGCTGTGGCTATTTCTACAGAAAGGTTACTTGAAAACTCATGTTTTGACAATAACCTCTTGTGTTTGTGTGTTTGTGGGGGTTCTAAGATCTCATAAGTGCTGGAAACTTCCTCGAGTGTACATGCACGTGACTGTGTGTCTGGGTTACCTGGGCAGAATGTTGCTCTGAGATGTGGAGGCTAAAAGCTAAAGTTCCTGAACTCCACTTACTGTGTATTCACCACATCTGTACTTGCGGAATGAGAGACCTTCTATACGACTGCATTTCTCATGGTTGTGCTGTTACTGGAGTAAGTCAAGTGCCTTCAACACTCAAGGCTCAGAAATTTTTCTTAACTGATTTCATGTCCTATGCAAGTGTTTTCTACAACCTGCATAACCAATACTTTGTAAAACTTGTTTACACCTTAATTGTACATAGTATTTGTTAAAGAAATACATAGTATTTTTATGTAGGTACCTCCAAACTTGAATTTGTCTGTGTGAAGCATTGTAAAATGATACATTTCTCTTTTGAGTACCACTGCAGTTGTACAGAGCTTTTCACTGGTTCTATTTTTCTACTGTTACTGATCAGCATATAACTGATTTTTATCCTACATAGGGTTGGCATTTCAAATAAATGACTTGTATAGAAAAAAAAGAAGTCCCAGTTATCAATATTTCAGGTAGAATAAATAACTAACAGTATAACAGCTAGTACCTAGATAGATTTGAATGGTTTAAGCCACCAAAACTATAGGCCACTGGCTACATAAGCATATCTTCATTTCATTTCATAAAACTCAAAACGAAGGGCTGGGGTGGTGGCTCAGTGCTAGAGCACTTGCCTAGCATGTGTGAGGCACTGGGTTCAATTATCAGCAATGCATGTAAATAAATAAAATAAAGATCCATTGACAACTTTAAAAATATTTTTAAAAAATGCAAAATGACATTATTTGTATTTTATGCAAACTTAACATTTTGTAACCTGCTTGCTTTGTGTAAAAACAGGATTATACTCTTCTCAATCCTGTACTATAGAATTGTCCAAAATGTTTATTACTTGTCCCATGTAATCACTTGATTACATGTGGTAATTTTTTCCCTTTTAACACACTGAACAGACTAGTAGGGAAAAATTTAGAAGAGCTCAATTGATAAGTAGCACTATTATTTCTTAATTCTAAATTACTAGGTAAATAAAGAATAACTGTGGACTCCTTACCTTGTGTGACTCTTCCTAGAACACATTCTGTGACAAATATGATAACCTAATTTCTACAATACTGAGAAATATTAAGGTTTTATTTACCATCATTTGTTTAGCATAAGTTACCAACACTTCTAAAAATAATAAAAACAACAGAAAGCAATACATAAAGTAGAAAAATAGCTATAATGTGATTATACTTAGAAAAGCCTGTTAGTTCCCATTTAAAATCAAGTTAACTTCCTAGATTCTCTCTCTTTGGTGTCCTAGGCCTTAAGATGCTGCTTTCTTCTCCTCTGAGTAGTGACAATGACTACAAACTCATCTCTTGGGATTTTCCTTAGGATAGTGTCCTCAGTTACTATCTATCTATTCTTTTTAGATCCATAGGCCCCATTACTAATAGTCCACCAAAAACCTCTTGAGGCTAGAGTATTATTGTATAATAGGTAGTCCTCTGGAAGGGGGTTCCAGTGGTGTGGTTTAAGTTTTCTCCTCAGCTATCTTCTAAGACAGTTAATTCAACATACCTAAAAATACAATTTCCTTGCCATGCCAAATAAGTGTAGATGCAAGCTAACCCCAATGCACTTGGCCCGGGACAGTTAGAATCTTAACTCTTAAGTAACTTTTCAACAAGATTATCTCCAGTTCCCAATTTAAAGAAGATAAAAGTTTGGAGAAAATCAACTAAACATCTCATACCACCATTTCAGAATCTGAGAAGAGTGAAAAGGGAATCTCTGCAGAGGGGTGACCGCAGTACAGGATGATAAAATACTCTTGTCTTCTTCTATATGAAAAAAAATTGTAAAAAATTGGCATTATTCTTCTTTAAATGGTTGATAGAATTTACTAGTGGAGTCATTTGAGCATACAGTTTTCTTTATACAAATATATTTTTTAAAGTATAATTTTGGGCTGGGGTTGTGGCTCAGTGGTAGAGTGTTTGTCCTGCAAGTGTGAGGCACTGGGTTCAATCCTCAGCACCACATAAAAAATATACGAAATTATAAAAACAGTATAATTTCTTCAATAGATGTATGGCTAGATAGATAGATAGATAGATAGATAGATAGATAGATAGATAGATCCATCTCCTTGAGTGAGCTCTGTTAGTGTCTTTCAAGGAATTTGTCAATTTGATATGTTATAAAATTTATTGTCATAGAACTGTTCATCCTAGTCTCTTTAAATTTGGTAGTATTTGTAGAGATATTCTCTCTTAATTCCTAATGTTGGTAATTTATATTCTGTTTTTGAGCAATCTTGCTAGAGATTGATATATTTAAATGATTCTTTAAAAGCACATGCTTTTGGATTTATTAACTTTTCTTATTTTTCTGTTTTCATTTTAATTGATTATTCTCTTTTCTTTATTTCCCCCTCTTGCCTGCTTTGGGTTTTACATAATTTTTCTTATGGTACAACCAATATATGCATTTGATAGAGACATTTAATTTTACCAATTTCACAATAAATGCTACTTTAGCTGCATCCTACAAATTCTAAAATGTGTGTTTTTTCTCCTTTTCAGGTTACTTAAAAATTTGGGGTAGGGATAGATAGAATTTATGTAAAATACAGTTCACAAATTTTAGAGTGTATAATTAATCATTTTTAGCAAATTCATAGAGTTGTGTAACCATTTATCTTAGTTCATTCCTACTGCTAGGAACAAAATACTTTAGACTGGGTGATTTTTAAACAACAATGAATTGCTCACAGTTGTAGAGACTGGAAATCCATGTTCAAGCCACCAGTAGATTTGGTGTCTGGTAAGGGCTTGTCCTACTATTTCATAGATGGTGCCCTTTTGCTGTGTTCTCACGTGGTAGAAGAGGTGAAAGGATTGGAACACTCCTTCAACCTCTTTTACAAAGGCAATAATAAGTCTCACAAAGAAGCATTCACTTCCCTAAAGGCCCCACCTCTTACTATTATCACTTTGGGCATTAGATTCCAACACATGCGTTGTGGGGAGACACTAATATTCAGACCATAGCATTCCATCCCTGGCCTCCCAAAATTCATGTCTTTCTCACATGCAAAATGCATTCCTTCCATCCCAATAGCCCAAAAGTCTAATTTAGTTTAGCATCAACTCAAAAGGTGAAAATCCGGAATCTCTTCTGAATCATATATGGGTGAGAGTCAAAGTGTGACTCATTTTGAGGAAATTCCTCTTCAACTAAAAGCCCATGAAATTAACAAGTTTCATACTTCCAAAATATAGCAGTGGGACAGGTGTAGGTTAAAATCTCTGTTCCAAGTGGAAGAAATAGGCAAGAAGAGGGGAATAACTGATCCAAAGTTAAGGCCAAAACCCACCAGGGAAAATAACATTGAGTTTTTTTTTTCTTCCAGTGCTGGGGATTGAACACAGGACTTCATATATGTTATGCAAGTGCTGTATCCCTGAGGTACATCCCCAGCCATCAACATTAAATCTTTACAATCACTTTTTCTTCTTCAATATACTTTATTTTTTCACTTAATTGCAACAATTATGTTATGTGATTTCTATTCTTTTAACAAATTTTTGTTTTAATTAGCTACACATGACAGTAGAATGCACTTTGATATATCATATATAATGGAGCATGATTTCTCATTCTTCTCTCTATACATGATGTAGAATCACACCAGTTATATAGTTATATATGTACATAGGGTAATAATGTCTGATTCATTCTACTCTCATTCCTGCATGCCCTCTACCCTCCCTTCAGTCCTCTCTATCTAATCTAAAGTAACTCTATTCTTCCCTAGTCCCACTATTGTGAATTAGCATCTGCATATCAGAGAAAAAATTTGGCTTTTGGTTTATTGGAATTGGCTTATTTCACTTAGCATGATATTCTCCAGATCTATCCATTTACCAGCAAATGCTATAATTTCATTCTTCTTTAAGGCTGAATAATATTCCATTACATATATACTACATTGTACATATATTATACATATGTTTATTATATATACGCACCACATTTTTTATCCATTCATCTGTTGAAGGGCACCTAGGTTGGTTTCATCATTCACCTATTGTGAATTGAGCTGCTATAAACATTGATGACAATCACTTTTTTTTTTAAATGGGGTCTCACTATGTTGCCCAGGCTAGTCTTGAACTCCTGGGCTTAAATGATCCTCCCACTTCAGCCTCCAGAGTACTTGGGTCTCATGTGCCACTGTGCCCAGTTTAATATTATCTTTAAAGCTAGAGAGTAATTCCTTTTGACTACATGTCTCATATCCTCAACACACAGGGGCAGGAATTATGCCCCAAAGGCAGCCCTACCCCTATGGCTTTGCTGGGCTCATTCCAATGAGTAGCCCTCGTGGTTTGGTAGCTTTCATGTGCCTACATCTTTCCCAGATTGGAGATGCACACTGGTGGCCCTATAGTTATGCAGTCTCAGGGACTGCCCTATTCCCATGTCTCCACCAAGCATTTCCCTAGTGAGGACTATCTGGTGGCTCTGCCCCATGACAGTTCTCTTCTTGGGCTCCAAGGCTGTCCAATACACCTTTTGAAATCTAGGTGGAGAACACCATGGCCCCACAGCTCATACATTCTGTGCACCTGTAGAGTCAGGCCCATGGAGACGCTGCCAATACTTACTGCTGGCACCCTCTGGAACAGCAGCATGAGCTGCACCTGGGTCTGTGTGAATTATGATTAGGGTGGGGAGGAGTGCTGTGCCAGAACATAGGGAGTAGAGTCCCAAGATACCACTGGGCAGCTAATGTTGAGGTCCTAAGGATATTTTCTAGAAACTGTGCCTGAAAGGTTCTATCTTGTCTCAAAGATCTCTGAAATGTTTTGGGAGTCATTCTCTCATTTCCTTGTTGAACAGAATCTGGTTCTTTTTCTCCATATTAATCTCTAGCAAATAGTCACTTGATCATACCCTTATTATTCTCTCCTAAATATGCTTTTTCCATTCTTTACATGGCCAGGTGGAGAGTTTTCTAAACTTAAACATTGTTTCCATTTTAATTATAAATTCTATCTTAAAATCATTTCTCTCTTCTCTTATTTCTATGTAAGTGGCCAAAAGAAGACATGTAGTACATGGAATACTTTGCTGCCTAGATTGTTATTCTGCCACATAGCCTAATTTATCACTGTTAAGTCCTGTCCTCCACGAAGTCCTAAGACATGGACATAATTCCACCAAGTTCTTTGCAACTCTAATTTCCAATACTTTGCTCCTCAGTTCTACCTAAAACATTGCCATGGAATTTACCATCCATATCTTTACCAGCATTCTGATCATAACCACTTATGTAATCCTTCCAAAGTTTAGGCTCTCCCTATACTTCATCTTCTTCTCACCCTTACTAGAATTGGCTCCAGCATTTTGGGGTTGGGGTTACTGGGGATTGAACTCAGGGGCACTCAACCACAGAGCCACATCCCCAGCCCTATTTTGTATTTTATTTAGAGACAGGGTCTCACTGAGTTGTTTAGTGCCTTGCCGTTGCTGAGGCTGGCTTTGAAATCTTGATCCTCCTGCCTCAGCTTCCCAAGCCATTGGGATTACAGGCATGTGCCACTGCGCCTGGTCTAACACTTTATTCATGATAACGTAGGCCTTTTAAAACCTGTTCCTTCAAATTTTTCCAGAGTCTACCTATTACCCAGTTCCAAAGATATTTTCATGTTTTCAGGCATTTGGTACAGTAGTAACCCCACTTTCTGACACCAGTTTTCTGTCTTTATCCATTTTATGCTGCTATAACAGAATACTTGAAATTGAGTAGTTTATAAATAATATAAGTTTGACCCATGCTTCTGAAGGCTGGGAAGTCAAGACAAGGTACCAGTATCTGGTGAGGACCTTCCCTTTTTGCTGTGCTGTACCATAGTGGAAGGGCAAAGAAAGGGCAAGAGAGAGCAAAAAAGTAAACTTACAGCCTCAAGACCTCTTGAAATTGGCATAAAGTTATTTACTAGGGAATGCAGGCCTTATGACCTGCATATCTTCTATTAGGGCCCACCTCTCAGTAGAAGTACAGGCTGACCCTTGCACATTCCCAGAACAGAGCTAGATCCAGACAGCACAGCTCCCAGGCAGGCCAGCAAGACCCAAGGGAAAAAGAAATGGAGCAGGGTGGAGACAGGAGGAGGCCAGCCTGGGTGCTCTGAAGCCAGGTACCTGGGAAGTGAGGAGGCTGAAAGAGAAGAAAAGATGAAGAAGTCTGCTCTAAAAACTAGAACAGAACCAGGACAACCCCGTGCCCTGAGTGCTATGCTTCTCAAGGCCAGGCTAGGTGATAACCCAGGTAAGCTAGCCTAAGTTCTCAATATTCACTGTTTTCACTGAGGCACCCCTAGGTCAATTCTACACAAGCAGCCAGAATGGTCTTTCAAAGCCTGATCATATCCCTCCCTGCTCAATGGCCCCCTACCATGCTCAGGACAAAGTAGGAAATGCTTACTATCACCCACAAGTTCCTAAGCAATCCGGACTGTGCTCAGGTCTTAGCACTGCTGACACATAATACATGTACATGCATGTTTATGTTTGTTAAGAATGCAAGAACTCTGAGGCTAGGACTTTGCAGCCCTCACCACCGTGTCCTCAGTACCTCAAGTAGCACCTGCTGTGTCACAGAGCTAGGATATACCTATAGTGACTGTGCACCTATTACCAGGCAAGTCCTGTAAGGCACTGGGACAATGAAGCATCCACTCGCTATCCAGGCTGGTCTCAATGTTAGCATGGGGATTCTTAACCACAGATCCTTAGAGAACCAGGAAAGGGATTCATGACATCCTTGAGCCCCCAGAAATTAGATACAAAATGAAAATATGTACATTTAGATAGTTTTCTGGGAAGAGAATTCATGGTTTCCAGGAGACCCCAAAAGTGGAAGAGTTCAAGGAGCAAGGAGGAAAGAAGGGATAGTCAAGTTACTCCATGTGGTCTCTGCCCCCAGCAGGAGGCCAACTGGCAGTTCACAGGCAAGTGCAAACTTAATCAGACTCCAGTGAG